>JACSZP010001950.1:1122-11745 GCA_016161895.1 Pinna nobilis
TCATGTTTAAGGTGTTCCATTTTTTTTTTTGGACATGACCAGTTTCTAGTTGTCAGAAATATATCTAAGTTTAATAGTCCAACATTGCTCTTAGACCCTTTCAACACCACAGACTATATTGGACCGGTCCAAGACAATAGGAGAGAGCAAGCCATTTTGATGCTTGGGGTTGAAAGGATTAATTCACAAAGCTTCTCACCTCTGGTTTGCTTTATTTGATTTCCATTATGTGAGTGTGCATGTCAACTTGCAAAAGCCTGTGTCTTTTACCTTACTACACTTATAGCCAGGGCTTTTCCTCCATTACTTGATAAACAGATGCCACTTTGTACATGTAGCTGAAAGGTTTCTGAATGCATGTGAAAAAAGAAAGAAAATTCATACCTGCTAAATCTACCAAAAAAATTGTGAGACTCTATTTTTCGTCTTTAATTTTATTACTTTATTCAAGAAAAATACATATCTCCCACATGAAAATGTGAAGTTCATACTAGTTCTGATAACAATTTAGAATCTCCCAATAAAATCGGAAAACTTCCCTCATTATCATTTCTCAAGGTTGTCAGGTATGAAAACTAAGTTATGTGTTGTAAACAATTCTGTCGCTCTTATCACCAATATCTTAAACTTGAAATGCTAAAGGTCACTCTTTGATTATTCTACAGGAAATCAGACTTATGAGGAGGCAGCTGCATACATCCAGGCCCAATTTGAAGCAAAGAACAAAAGTTCAACGAAGGAAATTTACTGCCATCAAACTTGTGCCACTGACACAAACAATATCCAGTTTGTGTTTGATGCAGTTACCGATGTCATCATTGCCAACAATCTGCGTGGATGTGGCTTGTATTAGTCAGCATATTAAGGCAGTTACCAAATTTGTATGTCATGTGTTTTTTCTTTGTGCAGTGTGCAAAAAAAATCAATGTGACCTTGGCATTAAAGTAAACCTTTAGGGATGTCATGGTCAAATGAAGTTGGGGTTTGTACACACAATCTGTGACATTTAAGCTGAGATGAGGATTTTATAATTTTCTGTCTTGTTTTGAAAGAAATGTGCAGACTTTGATGGTTGATTTAACATAAACAATTTAATCAACATGTATGAACTAGAACTAATGACACCAGTTCACATGATATGTAAAGTGACATTTCACTATATTGCCCTGAAATTGGGCAAAAATGGAACAGAACTTTAATGTATATTCAAGTGGGTACATCAAAATGAATGTAGAATCCAACAGAAATGTTGACTATGGTGGCAGAAAAAAAAGGAGGGTAGGTTTCAATTTTGACGCAAACCTTAATTGTAGTGAGTCTGGACAAAATCAAGAAAATATTCGTTTACATTGAATATAGATTATGATTCATGTATTGTTACACACACACACATACACACACAAATATATATATATGATATACATGTATATCTTATAATGTTCTCAGCCTTGATCAACTTGTGTTTCAACTGATGGTATATGTTTGTATGTGATAGGAAAAAAAATGCTATGACTCCAAACAACTTTGTGTATCACCGTAAGTGAACTCAAAAATAAGTGTCACAAGATGTTTTTAGTTTTGTCAAGATTAGCTCATTATTACTTATAATCATGTCAATTTCATAAGTGTGGCCATCTTGCTGATTTTCATTATGAATCTATGTCAGTTGTGCACTTCAGACATATGTCAACTCAGATGTTGACAGCCGAGTAATATCCCCACCAAGTAATAGTAAGATCTAACGAAAATAATCATCATAATTCCATCCATAGGGCAGGGCTTTTAGTGAATCTCTGGAACTGTCATTCTTCTTTGATACCATGGCAACCATGGTTGAAAGTTCTGACCAATCAGAATGCTAGGATGGAGGTTCAGAGATAGTACACAGAAGTGGATGAAATCTGTTAGATAGATGGATACAATATATGCCAGTACTGTATACAATTGTCTATCACCTACAAAGCACTATTACTCAGAAGACTTCACGACAAGCCCTTACACCATCTACTATGTATACAGTCTCCATTCCGAAACTTATGTGCACAAATGCATTTAATGGAGCAAGCTGGTGGAATTTTTGCTTCATTGTGTCTCTGTATGTATAACTTTGTGTAGTTTGGTGTATTGAATCTTGCACACCAACAATTTTGTGTATTTATGATGTAAATGTTAAAGAAAGATACAGCGAGTGCCTGGTCTGTAATTGCTTGAAGTCAAATTTAATCTAGTATAGTGTATGTTTGTGTTATTTATAAGCAAACAAAATATAGTGTATATCTGTGGAAATTTGTCCAGGTCATTTTATTATCTATTGAACTTATTAGATGATGTGTACCTTATCATGTAATGGTTTTAAGTTGAAATAAACCCATACACAACAGCCTTATTACTATGACAGCACTTGCTCTGTTGCTTCTTTGCATAATGGGACCATGTAACCATAGCAACAGGACAGTGTAATTTGGTATCTCTACACTTCTTGTGATGGGATTTTAGCATCTGATTTCTAGTCAAACCCATCATAAGAACTGTAGGTGATTTTTCAGCTATTTCATATAAAAACGTGTTATGGACTTTTCTGAAATTTTGCTTTTTTTCATTTTTAGAAATTTCCATAAGCAACACTATCAATGGAATTGCTGGACATTACACCTCCACTTTCACAGTTTTTGTCATTATAAATATATATATATAAATATATATATACTCTATATATGAGATGTTTTACTTTCTTAGCATCTAATATGGTGTGAGTACTTTGTCTTGAACTTGCTCCATATTTATCAGTTAGTTAAGATTTTTGTGTATAATTAATGTGATCCTTATATTGAAAATATAAGGATATAGTGTTTGTCTTTGCATATTTATGAAGACAAAATATATTATTATGAACACAGAATTATAATATGAATGCCATGACACTTATCGGCTTTTCAGTATGTTTCCTTAATTTTAATGTAATGTACATCACTGAACCTATTTGTCCTGTATAACCAACTTTTCAAACAAAACAAGACTTTATTATTTGAATTCTATTTAACAACAACCATAAACATTTTGATTACCAAAAAACAACTGGAAAATCTTGAACATCTTCTGAAAATTCAATTCCATGTCAGATTTTTAATGCTGCAGACAAAAATTTAAAGAAATTTGTCAGAGCAATTGATCTTACTAATAAAAACCAGATTATAGTTTTACTTGAAGAATTATAGATATGTGTCAAACGCGAACTCTAGTCAATGTTTGTGTACTGCCGAGTGTGGCAGAAATATGCTTATGTTTATGCTACCCTTTTTTTATCCATTTTAAACAAAATGGTGTGTAACATAGATAGATCTACAAATTTTTTTCCTTCTGTATTTTTACTTTGTGCAATATTTTAATTTCCTTATTCTAGTCATGACTCAGAAAAAAAAACTTTGTACAACTGATGTGCCACATGTAATGCATTACATGTGCTGAAGATGACATTCTCGTCATGGAGGTGACATAGTCGTCATGGAGATGACATACTAGTCATTGTCAATTTCCTTTGTTAGCGTAAATGCTCTTTTCATCATCATATAGTCCAGGAAAAATACTGGCACTAATTTTGATTTCAGACAGCTTAGTATTTATTTGTAGTATGAAATATACATTTACCTTTATTTTCATGTTAGTCATTATGTTATTCAGGGACCTATCTGTGATTTTTGTTAATCTGTAACTCCTTAATCTTTCAATGTGACCCTTGATCTTATTTGTCAGTTGATGTCACATCTGTACCCAATATGCCAAGGACAAAAATAGACTCTATTATGTCTCAAAATCAAGAAATCCATGTAAGTCCGTCTTTGAGATATTTTTGACTATTTGTCAAGGTATATCTCTTTTTCTTTGTTATTTCGATGCTTTGCACTATGGTTTGATTCTAGAAATTAGTTTGGGTACAAAGAAACTAAAGAGCAAACTACCACTCATGCTTGTGGTTTTAAAAATTCTATTCTTTTCATAACTGTGAGTTTCAGTATTGTAAATCATGTGTCATAAGGTCACAACCTTGACCTTTCTGTGTTATAAAATTATTAAAATGATAAGGTCAAAACATGGAGTCATATTAAATGTTTCTTCAGATTATCAAAGTAATTCTAAAAAGGTACAATTTGAAAATGATTTTCATATTTTAACTTTGAAATAGAAAAGGAAAAATCAAGAAAGGATAATTTTTTGCTAACTCATTTGACTATGAAATAATGATAGATATCGACATTTATTTGTAATAGTGAACTTAGGGAGGGTGAATTTCAATCCTATCGGCAAGTATACATATGCATATCCATAGATAAGAACTGTTTCATTTTGTGACGTATTTGATAATTCTGAAGTAGTCTTACACAATCTGAAATGTTAAAGTTGATATAAAGAGGTCACATGACATTTATCATACTTAAAAATAAAAATGGACTGATTTGATTGGTAAATTACAGTGTCAATGTTTCAACATATTTGATTCCTTAGTACTTCAAAATATTGTAGCTGAATGACAAAAATGAACTGTCCCTGTGTCTTTGTACCTATCCCTTTGGTTAACTTGAAATAAAGACCTAGCATTTTATCATAAGAGATTTCAACTTGTTGTTATTTCTTACTTCCAAGAGGGCGTAGACTTGAGAACAATTTTTTTTTTAATAAATGATCATCTTATGAAGAAACAGGACAAAAATGCTTCCAAATTGAATCATATTGCTTAATACTTTCAAAACAGTTCCAGAGGAGGCTACCTGACCACTCATGCACCTTAGTTGAAGCCTTTGGCTTCAAAGCATGCACATCAAATCTATGCACCTGTTCTTTGACTACGGTATCTTATTCTCCTTTCCTAAAAGCTTGGTTATCTCCCTTGCTTTGTAGAACATCACTAGAGTTGACAGCACTTCTGTGGTGTGTTTCATGACTTTCTTATTCCCCTTTCCTAAAAGCTTGGTTATCTCTCTTGTTTTGTAGACCATCACCAGAGCTGACAGCACTTTTGTGGTGTATTCCATGACTATCTTATTCCCCTTTCTTTAAAGCTTGGTTATCTCCCTTGATTTAAAGAACATCACCAGAGTTGACAGCGCTTTTGTGGGCAAAATGGCATAGAGGTTCCTGAAACTTAACAGGGTAAATTGTCACTTTATTTTGATATTATGATCAAACAAACAATGTATGTGTGGTCTAGCAGCTACTACTGATTAACAACGGAGATAACTAACCTTGTTGGAAATCGAATTGCCAGAGTCTGCAACTTTTTCATGTGACACATATAACTGGTGATTTGCCCATCCATGTATGTGTCGGGAGTCACATCCCTTTAGTCCTTTTATAAATTTATGTCATACTTACAAAATATAATCCCCATGAACCAGGCCTGCAACGCTTAAAATTGTAGGGCTTAAAATCTTATTTTGTCCATATCTCTTTCCGGTATTAAGTGATCTGAATCATAATTCACACAAATGTTACTCGTCATGTACAGGTGTTCACTGACCTTGACCAAAGGTCGAAGTTATTCCCAAATCTTAACACGAAATCTTATTTTTTCACAAATAATCTCATGGTTAAAATCACATCACTATTTTTACATTTTAACATGTATGCTAATAGAGTAGTCCTAAGAAGTATTATCCCATGCAGCACCATCTTTGGAGATAAGAGAAACGAATAGGAACCTTGGCTGGCCATAATGATGCAGCACAAAGTTGAAACTGTACATTAAAATAGAACCTGTCTAATAGACCACCTGTCTTGAGAGATCACTCATAAGAAAACATCTTTTTAAATAATCATACAGTTAAACTCTAACATGATAGATAAAGCACTTGTCTTGAAAGACCATGCTTGCATGGTACATGTAGATGGGGTGGTCTGTCAAGATAGGTACCACTGTACACAAATGCACAACCTGTGACCTTGGGATGACTTAGGTGCAAGGTCATGGCATATCATCTGGTCATACAGAACAACTGTGTGAAATATTATCTTCTTCTGAGGTGACATGGACTAGATCAGGACTCTGACAAACATCTAGCCAATAGTACACCATGACATCCATCTTGTACACATGATCTTGACTTAAAGTCATAAACATTCTTACATATGTAGGTCATGGAAACCACTTTATAATCTCTCTGAATCCCTAAAAAACAACAAGAAAAATTCATGGCCTAAACAATAATTACTGGTAGTGATGTTTTTACACACTGTCGTTTATTTAGCGGATATGAAATTGGACAAAGGTCATGATCTGGGTGCATTAGCAAGATTTATTTATTAAAATTTATAAAAATTATTGCTCTTAAATTTGAAATATTATAACCCTTCTCTCTTCAAGCAAAAAACAAAGTTAAATTGTATGACCAAGACAAAAGCCTGGCCATTTGTGAACTGTGACCTTCATCTTATAGATATGACCTAGGTTCTACTACATGAACCTCCCTTGGATTATGTTCGAAAATGTATAAGACAGAATCTCCTTCAAAGGCAACATAAATAAGTGATATGCTGGACAGGAATTCAAGCCAATTAGTATGCACTTCTGATACATATACCATGTCACATTGACAGATAAATTTTTTCTCTTCCTGTAATGAGATATTTTATTATTGATAATTTCATTTATATTAATTCATTAGAATAGAAGGAGTTAAAATGACGGTGTCACATGCATAAAAATAAAAATGATGGTCCAAAGGGCAATGGTTCAAATACAAAGTATTGTTGTTTAATAAACTTAAATCAACAATCTTTCACTCAAATGGAGATATCAATGATTGCTAGAGAGGGGCTACAAACTTTGGGTCATGCTCTGCATTCTCAGCCATTGTTTAGTGAGGGTTATTGAACTTATCAACTTCTTCTGAGACACAGGACCTCAGATTTAATTGTCTCGTGCGAAGAGCAGGAGAAGCCAAGATCTGAAGGCAAACATACTATCACAGAGCCACTATTCTCAAAACTTTTTTTAATGGTGACCCTCATTCCTTACTGAAAATCTGCCCAACATGACATTAGGCTTTATTTGTACATATACATGTGTAAAGTTTCAATGAATGAGTCGAAGTTGCTGTGATACCAAAGTTTCTAATGCACACAGAGAAATAATAAAAGTCCAAAAGAGCACTAATGGAGATGAAAAAAAAAATTTAAACATCAGTCCTGTCCATTCTACCAATTTGCATTATTTATGTGACAATTTTCATCAGAGACATGTGTAAGATATATAGACTATATAATAGTACTGGGCCATAAGTAAGTTCCCAAAATTTGTTTTCACTACAATATATATTCTTACAAAATCTGCATATTATCAATAACTCTTCTAGATTCTTATTCTTATCCATTTTTAACAAAACTTGATTCATAGAAAGATAAGAATTTGGTTCTCATATCCTAGAAGTTCCAGATGTACCAGTTTGTAAACTACATGTAAGTAAAATATTGTCAAAATTAGCCCCATGTTTCCTGAATCAAACATGCTATTTTTCATTCAATTTTGATGTTGCCAAATTGAGGAAAACAAAATTTAACAGGTGTAGATACTAAAAATATAAAGTGAAATTCATTTTTGGGAACTTACTTAAGTCTCATGACTATACATGTATATAATATATATCTGTATTGTATGTCTCTGCTTCACCATCTTTGAACATAGCATTGCCTGTTGGAGAATGCAGGTTTTCATATGTAGCCCTTCTGCAGAAGAGAATTCTCAAAAAGGGGTACCCTCCTGGTCCTACATTGTATTTGCCCCTGCCCCTTCTCCATCCCCAGGCAGATCCTGTTGAAAAGCAACGACAATTACATATATAAGGGACCATGTGCATTTCAACCCTACAAAGTTTCATCTAAATCCCTCCAGTGGTTCTGAGGAAGTCAAAAACGTAAAAAAAAACATCCCTCCCCCTCGTTTTTTGAAGTTAAAAAATTCAAATGTTAAATTTTAAGTATTTGCGATCAAGAAAATATCTTAAAACCAAAACTTATTACAGGTAAAGCATTCAATAAAATAAACTACATGTAATGAAATATGAAGCAAATTAGCTGAAAATGGCCAAAAATGACAAAGTAAAAACACCAAATATAAAACACAGCAACAAAAAAACGCATAAAAAATATTATATCAAATGGAACAGAAAACAACAGCACTTCCTTCTAGATCACTTTGATGTATATACAGTCAACTTCACATATATTGAGGTTGAAGGGGGCAAAATATTTGCTTGGTACATGTAATAGCCGATCTTCGATCTTCGTTATTCGCATTCACAAAGTAATGCATGGAAAGTGCACCGGGAATGGAAATCACCTCGTTACAACCGATACCTCGTTACATGCGACCTCGTTATATGCCGAGTTGATGTACATCACTACATGAATGATGTAGGCCTACTTAATTTTTCACTCTATGCAGTAACTTTAACCCTATAAAGTAAAATTCCCGCTAGGCATAGTTTTTTGGGGGTTTTTTTGTTTTGTTTTTTTTTTTTATCTTTTTTGTTTGTTTGTTTTGTTTTTATTTTTTGATTCCAGAAGTTAATGTGAACCCCTCCCCTTCTTTTTTCTTTCTTCATTTTTCTTTTTCGATTTGAAATTTCGAGAACAATTCAAAAAACCAATTTCAGATTTTTTTTACAACAAAATATTTTAACTTCATTGTATTACAATAAGAGGCAACTTAGGCTAATGAATCAGGGGACAAAATGTTCAAAATTAGCCCTGCCCCTGTCAAAATGTTAATCTGATTTCCAAACCATTGCACCAAAGACATTAACACTCCTTCGTACATCTCTCTAGGCCAAGATCACGTACTCTTTAGTCTTATGAATTTGTGTTTTCATTCTGTGTAGCCCTTTTTGGAAACAAATGGAACGATAGGCCTAATGCGGTGTACAACTTCTCGCTGCCAAGAAGCAGACGCAATTTCAGTAGAATTGATAGCGACCACATGGTCTCGTGAGCGCTTGTAATCAAGGAAGGGTCCTGCGTAAAATGCAAAGCGCTTTTAGTACCGCGATTTTCAACAGCAAAATGGCTACTCAGTGGAGTGGCGAGCAAGATGTTGCGAAGTATGGAGACTTACAGGTAATTTCAGGGAAATCTGCCGAAGTCATTCAATGACAACGTGATTGTTGAATTCTTTAGAATTTGTAAGATTGGTTCGCCTGATGCAAGCGAGCTTATGCTGTATGATTAACTCTGTAAACGGTTTCCCGTGCAATCTTTCCATTTTCCCTTCAAACTTTCTCTTTCAGACTCTTTGCCCAGTTTGGAGATTCTGTCGGGGCCGTTTTCCTTATATTGCCGTTTATTAATGCCCCGCCAGAATATTTTATCAAGACTTCATTGTAGGGGAAATTCAGCACTGGGACCGACTCGCTTCAATATGATAATCACTCCTGTTTTGATTGGCAGTAGCCTAGTGGTAGGCCTAAACAACAGCATAAGAAAACGACCCTGACAGAATTTACTAAGGGATTAAATTGGCTGTTTTGAGGCCACTCTTTCACTCTCATATTTAAATAAACTGAACTCTATAAGCCTACAAAGTGAAAATTCAATTGATTTTATGGATAGTAAAAATAAAAACTGGTTTAATTTTACAAGTTTCCCTGTTTTCCTCTTTTTCAATTCAGAATCAGAGGCTACAAGACATTTTTTCCATTAGGCTATTTATTGCTCAAAATGTGTAAAAGCAGGGGTGTGGAAATAGGGTGCCCGACTTGCCCGACCTGTTGCTTAGGTACTCGGACAAGTGAATTTTTGCCATTTACTCATCCATGGACAAGTAGTGAATACCTGCCAACCCTCCCGTTTTGTGCGAGAGACTCCCACACAAACGACGAAATTCCAGAATTCTCCCGCATTCCAATCCGCTCCTGCACGGGAGTATATAATCTCCCGCATTCAGACAGTGGTGAAAACAGTGGTGAAATACGATAAGATCAGACGTAAATTTTTCATCGGGATAAAAATCTTGTAAACTGAATCTTACAGATCGACTTACGCTACAGGAAAACGAGAAAAAGACTTAAAAGAAAGCAGTGCGAAAGACAAACGAAGCCTTAACATTCGTGGAGCTCTTTAGTGGCACACGGTAGAAAAAGACTGTTGTACTAAATACCGCAAGAATCAGTATGTCATGAAACTGCACATGATTTTAGACTTCGGCAGTGTAGAAACTTATTTTCAATCTATGCCAGCTAAATATTAATTAGAAAGTAAGATAATTTACAACTTGATATTGCACAAAAAATTATTTCTGTTCCAACAGGATATTTATGCACTTCTACAGAAGTTAGCTCTAGTATACCTTGCTCATCAAAACTGACCGGTGGTGAAGTAGTTAGGCCTAACGAACTAATTTAGTTTGGGATATAACAAATGATATTTTGTGAGTTTATTTCTAGTGAAACAGAAACAGACAGAAACAAAAGCTCAAATATTATTTCTAGCTATACCCCTATCCTCAACTGTTCAACTGCACAGGTTAGAACTAATAAAATGATACAATTTTCTCACTAATTAGGGCAAAACAAAATAAGGAATTAGGATATACCAGTAGCATGCTATAGGTTAATTATTGCTCTGACTTGAATGAAG
>JACSZP010001952.1:0-17114 GCA_016161895.1 Pinna nobilis
TAATTATGACAAAAAGAGCGAAAGTTGTAGACCATACATCTTTAACCTTGACCAGCATTGTTATCCAATAAATAGATCAGCTAGGAGTGAAAATGTCAAGATCTAATGGCTGCATAGGGGTAGGGGGTAAGAAGATGAGTGAAATCTTTATTCAAGATGGCATAATTGGACTTTGGAAGTTCAGCTTAATACATATCCTAGTAAAGTATGATTACTTAGTACCCATTTAGTTCTTCTTTCTCCATTCCTGACTTTTGTCAAGCTCAATGTTTATACACAAATGTACCATTACATAAGCCAAATTTGTTGGCCTTCAGTAGCATTTGGATATGTTTCGATATAAGTGAAAGGCTTTTAAGTGGGATGTTAAAGCACAATACATGTACAACAACAAAAACAACAATTAGATTTTTCATTTCAGTCAATAATTATTTCCAGAGGAAATACCATGAAGAATGGTTTTATGTAGTATGACTTGTTTGAGAGAAAGAAATATGGAGAAGAATTATACTAATAATATTAATAGTATTCTGGGTGAAAACAAGTCTAAACCAATTTTGCTGATTCGAACAGGTCATAACAGAAAAGAATAGACAAATTAAAGATCACCAAGGTCATCTAACATTTATATTTAGTCTCCCTAACCCATCCATTCACCCATACAATATGAGTCATGGAAAAATGCTTCTAAAACGACATTACATCTTCAGAAAAGCAAAATACTTAATATATACAAGTTTGGTCATCCTTGCTATCATACCTCAGAAACATTACCAAAATTGATAGAAAGACTTCCCTCTAACTTCATGATGTGAGCTACAAAAAACTTTGTTTCAGGGCAAAGCATAGTGTTTGGAAGTGTTGATTTTACTCACCAAAAATAGTGAATACATCAAGGTTTCTAGCTTGAGGGAGTGCACTATTTTTGTAACCAAAAAAAAAATGATGGCAGTGATGTATTTGTGGAATCATATATCTACCTGTGTAAAGAAGTAGGTCACAAATAATACAGGTAGTACCACGGCACACAGTGGGAGATTGTACAGTATGATTCCTAATGTCAGGAGTGACTCTAGAATTATGTTCAACATCGACCTCATTGTAAATGGTAAAACAAAGTCTATTTCATCTATATCTTCCACACATCTATTCAGAATTCTGCCTATACTATTCTCCTCAAAGAACTGGATTGGGCAGTGCAATAGATTATCAAGTAATGATGAAAAGAGAATACGAGAGGCCACAATGCCAAAGGCAGCCATCATGTAGGCAGTTACAGCAGCTAGCAGACCTGTCAACAAAAAAGAAATACTTCAAGAAAACGGTTTTTACCAGGCCCAACATAAACATGGTGTTCTGTGATTGAAAAATAGAATAACTAAGCTCACTGTTCCCTCATCTCACTAAACCATGAAATATGTAAGTATAGTCAACTCCACATATAACGAGGTTGAAAGGGGCAAGATATTTGCCTCATTATAGCCGATCTTCGTTATTCGCATTCACAAAGTAATGCATGGAAAGTGCACCGGGAATAAAATCACCTCGTAACAACCGGTACCTCGTTACATGCGATCTCGTTATATGCGGAGTTGACTGTAAGTAAAAAGGCAATATAAAGCCTTACACCTCACTATTCTCACAGCTGATAAAGCAGGAGATATGTAGATCAAGGGGTAAAGTCAGGTTTACCAAGGTTCACTTTTCTCATAGACTGAAGTACCATGACACATGCAGGTTAAAAAGCAATCCAACGGCCTCAAATGTTCACTGAACCAACAGCACATAGAGCAATGACATATGTAAGTCTGAGGCAATGTAAAAGCATTACTATGCGTGTTATTGAAATGGCCCATAACACTATGAAATATGTCAGACAAAAGGCATTGCAAAAGCCTAACATTGTTCTGTTCTTGCAGTTCAAAGAACCAAAAGAAATGTAAGGCAAAAGGCTGAAAAACAGACAAGAAAAAAAAGAAAGTAGGAACAAAAATGTTCTCCTCTGTAATGTTAACAGTGTGAAAGGGAATTGTTGTAGTGTTTTTGGGTTTTTTTTTTAGAGTGGTTAAGGAGCTTAAAATGATTGAAAATATTCCAAATAAGACAAACTACATGTAGATGAATTGAAGATGGGGACCATCTCTGTCACCCCGCAATGGACACCATAGGGTCAACACTTGCATTTTACAAAAAGGGGTCCCATGAACAAAACCTTAAATTTGATACCTTTATAGTTTATCAAAAACTTAATGAGTAAATTCAGAAAATGTTTTCATAGTGGTGAATATTCTTTCACAGTGTCATCTCTATACTATAACTGGTTTCAAAGTTATGAAGCCGTCAAAATATGTTTTAGAATGAAGGACTAAGTGATCACTATAAGGCTTGGCCATTACAGTGGCAGTACCCTAAACATACACTACAGGGCAACAAACAAATTAAGATAAGTATGTGTGTCTGGGAATGGGGAAGCAACCCTATCTAAAAAGAATTATTCTGAATGGTGACGACCTAACCTGAACTGTAAATAACAAAAGTCTAGATTTTCTTAAGAAAACTGCTGTCACTAGGGGCAATTTAACTTAAGAATTCACTTAAATCTAAGAATTTTTGCAACTCCAATCATACCCAATCAGAATGAAGTATCAGTCAGAAGTGATGGCCTATATTTATCCTGCTACTGGCACAGGTAAATGGAGGATGCAGATTAAATCATTCACAGTTCACCTCTCAAATGTTGGAAGGTTACTCTGTACAATGAAGATTAACAAGCATGCTGTCTAACTAGTAAGCAAAGTTGTTTAGTTGCCATGTTAAAATGTGTAACATAGTAAAATGAAGTACAAGTGTAAAATAAGTTTTAGTAATTAGAAACAAAACCAAACAGAACACACAAATAAATAACACAAAACAAAACTGGACAGAATTTATCAAGAAAGAGAAGTAAAAGAGAAATTTACGGAAACATGGGACCTAGTCTAGAAGCTTTTTCTCTTTTTATTTCTGCTCTTTAAAAATTCACACATTCAATTTCAAGGGCTGTCTAATTTATATAGATACTTTTTATACTATGGGGGTGGGGGGGGGTTTGAGTTATCAAGATCTGCTCCATGATGTACAACAGATCTTATACATACAGGGATGAAAGGAGGAGCAGCTCAAAACAATGAAATTATTCTTTGATTTAATGAGTTAAAATATATCTATATTTATTATATAAGGCCAACACATGTTTAAAGCATCAGAACATTCCAAACAAAAAATGCTGGTTTAGTTCACTTCTAAAAATTTGAACAAAGTGAGAGTTAATTTTCAGTCAAAGAAACACCACCACCCAAGATGAATTAATAAAAGTTACAAAAACATGCATAGTAAAGGAAAAGTCACCTGCACTGCAACATATAGAATCGCCAACGGTACAAAGACAATCAGAAAATACGGGGTGCTATATCCAATCACTACGGGCACTGATATCACACGCAACAAACAAGCCAGCCATGACTCAAAAGTCCTTGGGATTATCGTATCCAAAACATCTATGTCCTTGCTAAATCTATTTAAGACTCTTCCAAGTGGTGTCGTGTCGAAAAACATCATCGGAGAAGCAAGAATGTTTTTCAGGAGTAATGCGTGTAGCTTCTTGCCTGCCATAACATTTCCTACATACAAGGTGAGACTGGCGACCACAATAAACATACCTGCAAATGTATCAACCAGAATTCTTCTGTCAGGTAGAGTCAGCATGAATAGTTGATGCTTACAAAGATCAAGCTAATATCTATTTTGTCAAAGTATCAGATCTTAAAAGACTACATCTGTAACATCAACTCTGCTACAAACATTCATCCAGCTAATGATACGTACTTGCTTTAAAATGAATGAAATAACACAAATGAATATGTAGAAAGTTTTGTTGTTGTTGTTTTTTTAGAGGATGACACCCTCTGATGATACAACATATGACTGGTAATTCATTTTTTTTCTTCCATAGATTTCATGCAGATCATAATAGGCAAAGTAATTGCTTTTTAATTTCAATTTAGATGAATACATCATAAATATTAGCTCTTTCAACTTGAGAGAAAATGTTGACGATATACACAGCAATGTGAACAATATATCCTCTCGGTTTAAATCTTATAAGCTTACTCATGTAAATTTGATTATTCATCTTGTAGCAAATCAACTATCAATCCTTTCATCTCAAACTCACTAATATCAAGACATGGTATATGAATTTACCTTTTCACATCAAACAAATGTAACACATGGCAAAACATACACTGACAGTCAGACCAACAGAAATATATTACCTATAGATCTTCATCACCTACAAATTCTGTTTACCTGTATGACAGTATCTACCTGTATGGGTTTCATACGAAAATAGTCTGACAGACCACGCCATATAATACCACATATAAAGCTAAAACCAAATCACAAATTTTTGTTTGGTAAATGAAATAGGAGAACAATGTATCAGATGAATTATGAAGTTGTACACACATAGGCTGAAGGGAGGCAATACATATACCAGGTAGGCCAACAACCATGTCCTTTTGCAGTAAAGAGGATATTTTACAATCCAAAACAAGTATTAGAATGATTAAACACCTGATACTGTGGATAAGAAAGGTTGTAAAAGACCATTCCCCTAACGTGGATAATAATTATAAAGAACATTTAATACTGAAGTATATAAAAGGTTGAACATGTTAAGAACTGAGGAAAAGTAACCACAGATAGGACCATATACACATAAATATGAACTATTATTATCCTAATGCATCAAACACGCATGCAATCAAACACCTTCACACCACAATGAATTATCTCAAATGATAAAAAAGTTAATCCAGAAAAATTTGCTTAGGAACTTTGACAACTGGATAACTTCAAAAGCAGAAAATGTGAGTCTGGTTTCTCAAAATATCATACAGAAAATCATTTAATAAGAAATCTACCAATTGTTTCAAATAAGCATTTTTTCCTTGTGTAAAAAGAAATCATTTTATACCGTTATGTATTTTAGGGGTGTGGTATACTAAGGGCAATTACTAAAATAAGATCTAGTAAGCTACAGGTGGGACTTAATGTAAATGTGGGCATACTCAGATATCATGCCTTAACTACTTTATTGTGGAGAAGAGTTAGTAGTTCATCTATTGTCACTGTGTGTCCTTCATTCTACAGTTTGTACAACTTGGGAATATATTATCCTTCAAAACTTAAAACTTACAGGAAAACTACAGGTGCCTATTCTATATACATGTACTATATGTGAATCAACTTCTATGGAGTCAAATTTTATTCCTAAAGTGGGCACATAACACTCCATTACACTACTATTACTAAATTACCAGATACAGTGAAACCTGTATATAAAGACCCCAACAGAACACAGCAAATCCAGTCTTCACAGGGAGGGAGTCCTCATTTAGGGATTAATTTGTACTCAAAAGGTACACTGTGGAAATCAAACAAAGCGGTCTTTTTGACCAGGAAGTCTTTATACAAAGGTGGTCACTATAGCAGGTTTTACTGTATTTATTTATGGTGCAAGGACATATTTTAAATAAATATCAAATAATGGTGATGCTTTAACTTCATTTCTATTGATATCATTTTTGTACCAATATTTCTAACTGACTAAGTTCAAAGTTGTACCTTGTAAGACCCCTAGTATTCCATAAACACCCAGTCTCAAATCACGTTGTGCAGTGTCTACTTCAGTTATTATGGTGCCGTTGGTCCCGTTTGTTATGATTGGTCGATCACTGCTCCACTCACTCAACCAAACATTGGAATACACGCTTGTGACATTATACAAGATGTAGAACAATATGATGATTACGCTGATGAAAATCCCGACGCTCTTCAAATACATGCCAAACACAGACAGTTTTACCTGTAATTACAAAATTCAAACACTGTTACAAAATACATGCTAAATACTCAGTTTTACCTGTAATTACAAAGTACAAATACTGTTACAAAGTACATGCTAAATACAGACAGTTTTACCTGTAATTACAAAGTTAAAACACTATTACAAAGTACATGAGAAACATAGAAATCTATTTCCAATTCTTTATCTAAACAAACTGCCATCAATAGTGCATGATATACAAAGTGAATAAGAAGTGAGCAAAGAAACTCTGGCCCCTGATACGCTTCTGAAATGTCAAGACCTGAGTAATATAGAGAACACATGCTATTTCTAAAATACTTCACTAACTTTACTTCAATTTTTCTCCAAATATTGTAAGTTTATATTACCGTGCCAGTCTCAGCTGTCTCTGCCTGTATCAGTTTCTCCTGTTTTTTCTTCTCTTCCACCTGTTTCTTTAGCTCTTCAGTCTCACGTTCTATATCAGCTGGATGGCAAAATTCTGACTTCTGTTTGACTAACGGTGGTCGTTGTTTGGTGCGTGAGGCGTTACTGTCTGGAGATTGTGGTATATGATGTTGTGAACCGTGGCCAGAGGCCTCTGATACAGTTCTCTGTCTTGCGAGATTTTCTGTGGATGACAGCTCTGATATCTCTGATTTCATTCTTGTCAACTGTCTATAAAAAAGAAAAAGATTGAAATTTAAATACCATACAGAATGATGAGCAAGGACACTGAAACATCTAAGTTGGGGAGTCATGTCGTGTACTTGGGTTGTGGACATTTTGCCAATTGACCCCAGCTCTCGCTAGGAACTAAAACCATGCAATATGATACAATTTATGCCATGACTTTGATAGACATTTACACAACATTTGCTTGACATGTTCTGACATGAAACAAATTTGTTTGACCTCTACTCAATTTTGTACGTGTTCCATCCTACACTGCTTAGAGTTATGGCGAGCAGTCTATGCACATGCGTATTGTAATCTGGAAATTTTCTCAGGGCTTTATTTTGCCTCTTTGAAAATTAATAGACAACTGATATTCAATATCAATTATCATTCTAGAACAACAACAATACATAACAAAGTCATCAATTTTTGCCTTCACTTGTATCACTCTCGTTGTTCTATCTTCACATGTTGTCACTTTCTCGTGTTTTTGTTGCCTTGATCTGTCATAACTCTTTCATTCTCATAGAAAATTTGGGATTGCAGAGAAGTGTTGAGCATCCACTGTAAAAATATTGGTTTTTAAAGACTGTCATATGAATATTGTGTCAGTGTGGAGAGGAACTCGAGAAAGAGTCGTATGAGTGTCCCAATCTTGAAAAAATATCGCAAAATCATAGTTATAACTTGTCATTTCTCGTACTTATCTTGTAGCTTCAACTTGTGACAGTGTGACCCAGGCTTTAAGGACAGGTGATCAATCTAGATACTAGATAGGTTTTATCTCATTATAATAATTTAAAGAAATGTTTTCCTGGGAGTAGTCTCCCAAGACAGGTGGTATACCCCATTTAAAAGATAACAAGGACAAAAAATAAGCAACATCAAAATTGACAAACAAATGTTTTTTCAGCATACATATGAAAATTTTATATAAGAGAGGCCGCTGACGAAAGATGAAAATAGAAAAAAGACAAACATAATTGTCAAAGCACTTTGGAAAAACAAAGATCATAGAAATATTTGAATATCATAGTTAAGCTAGAGCATTACCATGTGTGTAATCTATAATTACAAACAAGAAGTAAAATGACGGAGTAAAATCCAAGTAAAAGGTTAAAGGAGGGTAGAGAGATCAATCTAGTGGTCATGTAGACCTTAAAACCTAGATATAAATAAGTAGATAAATGATGTATATATAAAACACAATACACTTATCAACAAACATAGAAAATATGCAATTCCATATCTTAATACATGTATTGTTTATATACTAAGTCTTGTCAGAATAGCTTTGACCTATGGAAATAGTTGATAGTTGCAATCACATGCTTCAGAAACAAAATACAGTCTAACCTGTTTTAAGAGATCGTCCAAGGGAAGGAGCAGAAAGGATCGCATATGACATGTGGTCTCTTAATTCAGGTGATTTATATAGGAAAATACCATTTTGGGAACTACACATGAAGGTCACATAAGACAGGCTTTCCTTTAATTCAGTGGGTCGCTAAGGCAGGTTAGACAGTATACAAAGTGGACATTCGACAATCGTGAACACTAAAGAAAACACACAAAAACACTTTCTCTCTCTCACACAAATAAAAGATAGAACTCAAACTCTTAATTTTGCTCTGGCCATTTATCTCTCATACACTGTGAGATGTGTATTTGAATGCTTGATACACTCCATGCTCAGAAATATGTGTAAAGATAGTCATTGAGAGCAAATTCTCACATGGATCTCAGGCTCTCACTTGATGTCATGCTGAAAACAAAAACACAATGAATATTGCATCGTCATAGTGAACTTTGCTGTGTCAAATACGCATTACAAGAATCAAACACACAATCTTAGTTTAATTGGTTTGTCCTGATTTTGATATAATAGTCTTCCTAAAATGTCAAGTTAAGCAGAAAATTCCAGTGATTGGTTGAATCTGAAACCATTTTATATCTTTACACAAATAGATGCATCATATGTCCTGTTCGGTCATATTTGCCCTTTCATTGCAGCTAGCGTAGTTAAAAAATGAATCATCTGAACATCAGTGTAGGTACCAGTAACAGCACTAATGATGACAAACGGGTTATGGCTTAAGTTCCCTAACACATCATACAGAGAGAAAATAATTAACGGGGACTGGGCATATTGGACAGCTCAGTTGGTAGGGCAGCAGCATGGTTAGCGGGACCCTACAATTTGAAGTCCTATAGAGGACACTGTAGTCACTGGATGATCATTGTCTTTTACAGGGGCTGCCGCGGTCGAGTGGTTAGCTTGTTTGACTTCAAATTGTAGGGTGCGGGGTTTGAATCCAAGCAGTGCCATACTGCGGTTGGCCATCTGTCTTTCGAATGAGACAGTAAAAATTGAGGTCCCATGTCACAGTAGGTGTTAGCACATTAAAGAACCCTCCCTGCTCTACGGCCATAATGCCAAGCATAGGCAAAACTTGTTGCCCTTCACCAGCACACGGCAACGTCTCCATATGAGTGCAATATTCTTGATTGGGACGTTAAACAACAATCCAAGAACAACAAAAACTTTCAGCTACACTGAACTCTATTTAAGCACCTCTAATGGGTTTTATATATTCTGGATGACTGCAATTAAACCAATAGACTTCTAATAATCTTCTTTTGGCATGGTTTTGTTAATTACTTTGATATCAAATATATCCTTCATCTTTGGTCTTTAGTCTGTTATACATGTTCTTAAGCTTTAAACAAAGCTTTGTACTATGGTAGCATCATGTTTCTTTTGATGCAGAATTAAACCCATCAAATACCAAACATCAAACCTATGAAGTAACAAAAATCAAACCCATCAAGTACCAAACATTAAACCTATGAAGTAACAAAAATCAAACCCATCAAGTACCAAACATCAAACCTATGAACTATCAAAAATAAACCCATAAAGTACCAAACAAAAAGACAACTCTCAGTCAAATGAGAAGTAATCAGGAAGAGCTGATCACTGACAAGGGACAAGGCAATAACCACCTATCCTCTGTAGCTATTCTGTACAAGTACACTTACTTCAGGGTGCTAAGATTCAAGGAGTTAGTAGTCTTATACTTCGGACCAATATCAGCCCCTATAGTAGTATTCTCAAATGTTATTCTTATAATCATCACCAGTAATATGAAAATGATTACTCTGACAATTGAGTAAAGAGAGTAGATTAAGTCATGTAAGACTTCAGACAAAATGGTCAATAGTTCAAGTCCAAGATGAGACATTTCCAGTTGGTGACATAACTAAAATAATGAAGAAAAAATGTGTATAATGCCAATGAAGAAAATAGAAAATAAATAGTACTGTATCCCATCCCACCCTTGTTTGGTCAGGTATCAATTCATGTCAGCAAGCCCAGCACAAATAGTTCTCTAATAGTGACAATATCAGTTCCTAAATTGGAAGTTACTGGCCACTAATCAATACTTGTCAACTAATTTTAACTGTTATGGATTGTGCAAACCAGTGCATAATTTTAATGATATTTTTTTTCCAGGAATAACACCTTTCTGAATTCTGAGCAAATAAAAATCAATGGCTAAGAGATACCATAAAATAATCGGGTATTAATAACCTAAAATAGGTCTGTGACCTGGGAAAGAAAAGACAACTGCAGTGCCTCATCTGCAACTTAGAAATACCTCTCATCAATTCCCCAATATTTCCCCTTAAATCTCGAATAAATTATTCTTGTGACTGGCTGAAATTCAACTGATGAGTACATCTGTTAATATATTCAATAGAGATTGAAAAGTAAACAACAAACTGTAAAGTATCAGAACAAAAATCAAATCAAACACAAGATAGTATACCTCATCACTATGTCACTTTTAGTTTTTCTGGATTTTAAAGAAATTCCAAAATAGAGAGTTAGTGATTACAATTCATGAGAAAAAGATTAAAAGGGATTTGCATTAATGTGAAAGAACAACATAAGGTGATACACAATATATTAAGTACAAGGATGACAGTGCTTAGGAATATTCTCAACATAACATACTCAAAGTCATTGATATATTTAGAATCAAAGTACAGATGATTCAAAACACTAAAAATGTTAATACACAAACTGTTCATGCTTTTAGCAAACTGGAGAATCACAAGGCGTTATACTGAAATTCTCTTTCAAAGTTACAATAGTATCCTAAATAACGCTGAGAGTACACAAATTATTACAAATTATTAAAAATATTATATTTCAAATTTAGTGTCAACCTTCCTATATAATTATCAAAAGTGAATTTTCTGGAAAAAAATACAGGAAATTTGAAATGGTTTAGCAACAGAAGTACAAGGTTAACTTGAACACGACAGAAGTTAAGTTGAGCTCAAGGAAAATGCACATCAAAAATGTCATTTGCCACAGTGAATGACAAACAAAAAGTAAATATTAGCTTTTCACACAATGAACATATTTCAAATATTCTCAACTTAGACATTTTTTGTCAAAAAGATAAGATTTTACAGGAAAAGGCTGTATACAGTAAAAACATTCTATGTCACATTAAATCAGCAAGGTCCCAAATGTTATTTAAAAGTCTGAATGAATATTTAAATGAATGCTTAAATGTTGAAAAACAAACTGGCAAAATGAAAGCAAATCCAGAATCAAAATCAGAAAACAGATGTAGAAATGGGATGATGGACTTAAAGGGCTCATATTTGCTGTCTTAAGATAGCCTTTTTATCATATGGCAAGACTTTCTTATCTCTGACAAGTAACTGTCTAGTCAAATGAAAAAGTACAGTCTATACTGAGAGACCACTCCTTCAGTAATGGCAATGTGTTTTTTCCACTCAGGTGGTCCATCATGATATGCAGTCCATCATGACAGGTAGTCGCTTGTGACAGTGGTCTCTAAAGATAGTTTGCATGGTTTACCAGGGGTACCTTTACAAATCACATGATGATATCCATTATAGGCTTATTGGATACTTATGTTTATGAGTATGAAGTGATGTAACTGAAAATTTACCCCTCAAATATTTAAAAATCATGATCATAATAATTTCCAAGTCTCCTAGAGTTTCATGCATTTTCTCAAATTTCATATACACAAGATCAGAAGTAGCATGGTATATATATTTCAACAAAAAAGCAATGTTCCCTGAAGCAGGTGGCCATTCACAATTTAACTGAACAGTATTCTTTTGCCGATGTGTCTTATAATTCAGCTCAACTAGCAACCGTAGTCACTGACAATGGACATTAAACACAGAAACTCACACAAATACATGTATAGATATTGCATGCCTAGTTACACATGTGCCATACAAATATCCCTTTGTTGCTAGCACAGAAATACCACAGCTTTGCTCAAGCATTTTATCTAATCCATGAACATTGATATTGAGCCAGTTGCAGACTCAGAATATTCTTTACCTAGTAAGGAACCATGTTTGACTTATGCTTGTATCCTAGCAACTAAAATACTTTGTACAGTGACACTTAAAGTTGTCTGAATTCTTAAAAGTGAAAATATTTCTATGATGTTTTTGTAAAGAAGAATTTGTCAGCTCAATCTGTCTTCAACAGAATATTGATAAACACAATGAGAGAGGGAAAATAAAAAAAAACTTAAAAACTGATTTGACAAAATTTCCTGTCACCAACATAAAGAAAAGTGCCATTATGACTGAGTGATAATACTATGTGATTGATACAGGAAGCCTAAATGGGCCTATATTGCTCACCTGAGCAACATGAGTAAATGGAGAGAACAAAGACATTAGCTGAAAATGTTCAACAAAGACAAAGGGAAAATAAAGACAAATAGTGTAATCATTAAAAATCTCAAATTTCTGAATGAACCAAAAACGAACACTTCTTCACACATCTATCTAGGACAATTTGTAATTTGGTTTTAATGCATGTAGTTCTGGAGAAGAAGATTTTTAAAAAAGGTATCCATGAGGCTTTATTGCCCTCTGAGCAGGAAGCTTCTAAAAGAAGGGTACGCTCCTGGACCTATTTCAGACCACCCTGGGTGGATCCAGTCAACAAACAACAAAAACTTGTAAAGCACCATTAGTTCCTCAACCCAACAAAGTGTGATAAAAATCCTTCCATTGATTCTAAAGAAGTCAAAAACCTGAAAATTCTACTGACCCAGTGCGCTGGATGGATGACAGATGATGCACTATGACTATGGCTCTCCTGAGCAAACTGCTCAAGTGAGCCAAAAATAACATTTATTTTAACCATGTGAAAATAAACATGATTTGGTGAGTAAAACAAGCAAGACAACAGTACAGTAAAACTTTCTTTAGCAGTCACCTGTGTATAAAGACCTCCTGGTTCTAAAGACTGATATTTGGTGTTCCCAGTCATACCATTTGAGCACAAATCAACTGACATAAAGATGGCTACCCAATAAAAGTCAGGATGTGTTTTGTCCAGCAGGGGGTCTTTATATCCAGGTTCTACTGTATAAGGTATAAATTAACTTAACAAACAATATGCATAAAACGTCATTATTAATAGCATGCTAAACAACTATCTCAACAACAAAAAACGAGCATTCAAGAACTTGTTTTTAATACATACCGCATTAAATCACTGTCAGTTTGATAAATAGAATATATGTCAAATTAAATCAATAAAAGTTTTACAACATTGTGAATAATATCAACTTATCATATACAGTTGAGTTGGTCTATAACAAAGTCAAAGAGGCGTGACTTTTGACTTCGTTACAGGAATCCTTCGTTTTAAGCATCAGAATTTTCTACATAAATTGATGAATAGTAATTTTTTGCAGGGATATTATTCCACTTTGTTAGAGCAATGAATTCGCTTTAGACCAATTCGTATTAGACCGACCCTACTATATACACGTGTACATTTAAGAATGTTTTTATTTTAATATCTCTGAAATTAGACTCCTACATTAAACCTCAAACAGGTACTAATGCACTGTACATCATTACACTAGAAATGATCACAACATACAAATTTCATGTTTGTGTAAATTGGGATAGGACATAAATCTTCACATATTTTTATCCAAATAAAACACTCTACTGTAGATCATTAAGCCTCTCAGTTCTGGATTTTCCCCAGTGTCAGCTTATGAGAGAGTTTGTCAGCTAAGTTATGGAGGGTCAGTGACCTTTACCCAGGGTACAAAGTAACCAGGGTTTTTCCTTTATCAGTAATACTTGGTCCTTGAATTATGACTAAAAGATTGCTGTACACAGCAAAGGAAACAGGGAATAGAACAATAAAACTGAACTCAATCTTGTCGAAATATTGAACATGGTTCTTACTCTCCATCAAATCCATTAATCTGCAACATTTAATTCTACTTCAGTTAACCTATAATACGCATTTCATATGTGTAAATGTCAGGCTTTCTCTTCATGTAGAACTTCTAATCTCTTACTCTACTGAAAAATTACCTTAAAGATGATAAAATTCCTTGCATGGGTCTTAATGATTACTTCAGCAAATTGGAAGAACTACAGGAAATCTATAACCTAGGTTATCCTGATCATACTTAAGGAATTACATCAGATTTTATATTTTCATGATTATCAACTACAGTATAATCAGAGGAAAGCGGCAAACCATCTGGAGCAAGTAAAAGGAAAGTGAAACTGAAGGAAATCTTTCATTTCTATCCATAGACTTGTAAATACAAAGATAATTGATATACCTTTTGAGTTCTTTAGATTTGGCATCATCAAACACCGTCTCAAGCTGGGACACTAGGTCTTCTGTAATCTTCAGATCTGTCAGATTCAACAAAAATCAAAATAGTAATACAAATGAAAATGGTATATTGTTTAGTGTATCACTCAGAACACTGAATAAACTGTATACGTAGATATGAATAATGCACAAGTCATGTCGCAGTTGGCTGGCCCTGTCTTTCAGACAAGACAGTAAAAACCAAGGTACCGTGTCATAGAAGATGTTGGCATGTTAAAGAACTCTCCCTGCTCTTCTGTCATAAGTGTCGCACATAAGCCAAATTAAAAATATCTTGCACATGTGGTTAAAGTTGGTTTTTATAGTCAAATCTGAAGGATATGAGAATATAGCAGGTCTATCAAACTTTGTCGCTGCAAATCAAGTTACCATTAGCACTTTAGAAAATTAATTTGATAAAGAATTAAATGATCGACACACATTTGAAGGAAGGGCTTTAGTATGTAAATATTCGTCAGAAGCTCAACAAAATTTAAATCTTGACCATAAAATTCAAATTTTGACTAGAATTTTTAAGGATTGAAGAGCTCTTTTACTACATATACAGCCAAGATACATATTCTTTTGAGTGGGTTAGGAAAACTCATTATTCACGTCATTTCTGACAAAGTAGGGACATTACAACTTCTTGTTACTGAATTAACTGACATGAGCAGGCTGAGGATTAAAATATTTGAAAAATATTGACCTTCAATATTTGTCAAGTCAGCTTCTACATTTTCCTTGTTCTCCAACTCCTCAGCCAGATAATTCTGGAGAAACTCTGCAAATGCTCCAGCATGGCTCATCAATTCCTTAAATGTCCCGACCTCAGATATTTCCCCATCCACAAGGGTCACAATCAGATCTACTTTGGGCAGGAAACTGATGCCATGGGTAACTAAAACACGGGTCTACATGAAATACAGGAAGATTTGTCATGACATAATGTAAAAAGTTTGTTCTTATGGATAATTATCTTTATTTGGTGATCTTTATACAACAATTTCAACATCACTTCAATTACAGTATGACGGCATCAAACTAATGCCTGTTTCACACATGTTGACCTATGCACAGGATTTTATCCAACACAGTATACCATCACTAAAATGTCTGAAACACATCTATACTTGTCAATGGATAGAATTAGTGCAAAGTAGATAAAACTACATTCAGTTTGAGTTTAATCCAATTTTGCTGGGGGCAACAAATTTCCTTTGCATAAAACTGTCATCTAACAGCATGTGGAAGGTATTAAAATCTCTCAGCTATTACATTGCAAACAGCAACTTTAGAGTGAGTTTGGTTACTTGACCAGAAGGAAGTAACAAACATGTTCTCAACAAAAGCAGACTAAAAAAACACACACAAATCTTTTTTGTTTTAGTTTGGGTTTAAAGGATAACTATGGGCAGAATAAAGGTGCTCAAGTTGAAACACACATTTACGCAGACTGTTCAACTTCATATTGCTTTTGTAAAACAATATACTGAGAAGAACATTTGAAAAATTATCTTCTATATAACTCACCTTTGATTTTAGTAATCCTTCAGGTCCAATGACATGGTCAAATATGTGCTTTCCAACATGTGAATCTACAGCGCTGAGTGGATCATCAAGTAGGTAAATATCTGCATCAGCGTAAACTGCTCGAGCCAAACTCACACGCTGCTTCTGACCTCCACTAAGGTTTATTCCCTGTAAAAGTTACATCCAAAGTCAATTTCTTATATATCTCAAAACTACAATAACACAAGTTTTAGCAGAAACATATGCAAATGTAAGATGAATATATAACTCTTTCAGGCCTGATCCCGCCTGTACTCATGATATTTTACTAATGCTAAAAGTCGGATCCCAACTACAGTCATGATATATTCTCTGCAGCTACAGGCGGATAACGAGTATACTCATGGTCGCTCACCTATGTTAAATAGCGCCTGATTGGCCGAAATCGGCTTACCTGGGGAATCTCCAGGTTTGACAACCAATCAGTAAAGGATCTAAAAATATTCATACGATGTCAAAAGCGTTTTAATTGGACGCTTCAATAGTGCATAGGTCATTTCTCGTGTCATAGTTCTGATTTTAAATAAATTGTAAACATGGCGGCTGAAAGTAAAGTGACTTGAGTTTGAAAGATTTACGGACGACAATGGCTTTGCGGCCTACAGAAAATTAGATTTAATATATGAGAAAGCTTCAGACATGGATTTGAGTGATTTTGATGAGGAAAATAATGTAGCGTTGACGATATTTCGCTTGCCAGGATGCACCAAACGAAGTTGAAATACAACATCGAGGGGTGGACTTCTGACTTGAATGAAGTCAAATCGAAAGCTTCTAGTGGAAACACAGGGTCTATAACATCACTTGACGGATTTAAATGTGAAATTGTCTTCTTTCATGACATTTTTGGAGGAATTGTATGAGTATTTAGCAAGAAAAACGAACTGTTATGCGCGGTAGTAAAACAAAAATAGCACAATGAGACGCAACTGGTAACACTCGTACAAAACAATCCCGGAGGAAATAAAAGCAATTATAACCATAAACATCGTTATGGGGATAGTTATTGCACCCGACAACAACATGCACTCATAAGTAAAAGAAATGGAAAAAGAACAATGCTCATGTACCGGTTCAAAGTTTGCCCTTTCTGGTTGACACAGTGAAATTTTCATGAAATCTCATTATTTTTTCAAATTATTTGATGAATTACAATTTTTTCATAATATTTCAGCAAATTTTATTTTGGATAAATATATGCTCTAATGATATCTCAAAGATGAAAGCTGTACATTAAGTAATAAAAAAAGATATATAAAA
>JACSZP010001957.1:0-11869 GCA_016161895.1 Pinna nobilis
GTGTCACAGTAGGTGTTGGCACGTAAAAGAACCATCCCTGCTCCACGGCCATAAGCACTGAGCATAGGCAAAATTTGTCATCCTTCCCCGGCATACAGTGACATCTCCATACGAGTGAAATATTCTTGAGTGAGACGTAAAACAACAATGCAACAACAACAAACTTGAGCTAACTTAAAACCAAATATTTGTTATATTTCGAACATGGCATAATGTCTTACGTATCTTACTAGTATATTATATAGTGACAAAACAGCCTTACTTGTGGTTCTATCATCTGTGAGTTTGGTGTTACTCTGTCTCCTATGTAGCCAATAGTACTGGCTATGTATTTTGTGTGTTTGCATATATTAGAAACCATGGCAACAGCATGTAAACAGCTGAAATGCAATATGTAAATGCATAAAATATAAATACATAAGTATCGATAAATGTAGTGTTTGAGCTTGAGAAATTCAGTGGAGTCTCATTAATCTGGACGCTTTTGTTCCCAAGATAATTCTCTGGATAAATAAAGCATCTGGATAACTAAACTATACCAGAGACATATATATAACACAGAGACTAGCGGTCTATCAAACTCTCGCGTGATCACAAACCTGCTATTGTTCTCAACTATCTAGACGAGATCAGGCTTTTATAGAAAAGTAAAGGACGAAATACCTTGCCAATTACTTTCAAAACAGTTAAGCACTAATAACAGTTGTATAAAAAACACATTTTGATGCAAATAGGGACTCAATAAATCATGATTGACTGNNTTATCCATATATGTTAACACTGAAAGGCCCCTATCGTTACTTCCATCGCGAACGAAGAATCAATAGAGAGAATAGGAAGTTACCAGTCTCTGTGTTATATAAGTATCTGACCATACCTATCATAATGACCAATGCAATTTGAAAATGTTGTTCCCGAAATTTTGGTCTGGAAGGTGAAACGTCTGGATTAATGAGGCTCAACTGTACTCGAGAGGGCTACTTTGTTCATCAGGGCTGTAAGTATGGAATCATTCTTAATTCAAACATGTTTTCATATCTTTCATTCTTCAAATTCAATATCGAATTAGCAATATTACTAATTCATCTCAATGGGTTTCTTTCTAACATTGATATAAAACTGTTGTTAACATGTCCACTTATGCAGAAAACATGGAGGCTGTGGGCTTAATATGGAACCACATTTTATCAGTTTGTTCTTTGTATAAAAAATGAAAAACAAGTGTCATTTGATAGATGCACTGTATCTTGACTGACTTCATTTGGATTTTTACACTTTAGTGATAAAATTACTACAGCAAAACCTCTAACAACATCCACTGATATTATTTATCAACAAACTCTTATAAGTTCAAGATCATCTGAATGTCTGAATAACAGAAATTTGACTATAAGAATACTCCAAGATTTTGAGGTTTACACTGTTTTCATGATGACATGTAATTTCAGACTTGCCAACCTTGAAAAATTTCATGGGGATGATTTTAGTTCTCATGAGAGAGTCTAGATTTTACAAGGAATTAATAGGAAATTCGAACTTATTTCAAACTTTTTTATAAGGAATTATCAAAATTTTACATAAAAAAAACGGAATTCCCCCTTTTTAGGGGGCAACTTGGCAAATATGTAATTTACTTGGTTTATATCATGAACATATAGATTTGAGGATGAGCGATGAGTTATACCACACCACTAACATATTTAAGCCCCCACCTTATTTCTTTGTTGTGGTGTGTAGTGGTCAGACTGGACACCTCCCACTCCTTCCTGTGGACAGAGTGGATACCATCCAGGATTTTCTTCCTGACGCCTATTTGATGAATTCCCATCTGTTGAAATGAAACAAATACAATTGTACTTCAATCAGCACATGATCAACATGATTCATGAGCAGAGATAAAGTGAGCAAACTATTCACTAGGACAGTTCCTGTAATGCGTTTGTTTAAGATGGAGACATTACCAAATGCCAGCGAAGGGTCGCAAATGTTGGCTCATGGTAGTTTAGTGTTGACAAACTTTTAAACGTACTGACACCTGTGAAACAGAAGCACATTTTGTTATCTGTCAATGAGGAAAAACAAGATAGTCATGGATACATGAAAACAGTAAATGTATCTCTTGGCATTTAGTTCAGTTATATTGATCTAAAATTATATATTACAATATTGATGTGTTTTATTAACATTTTGATGGAATAACTTTTATATATTCGATGATGGGTTACATTTAGGTAAATCCCTCATTCAATTCAAGTACTCTGAATCTTATTCTGTTTGTTATCCATTTTTTCACGTTTCTAATTTAGATAGAGTAAACATCACCAGATATACCCTTCACAAGGTTTAAATCTCATCTTTATCAAAACTGGCCTAATTCACATAATACCTTTGCCAAAATCATCAACAGTTTTCACCTATTTCCTCTGTATTTCAAGTTATGCTGTGCAATGTCATTTAATGATGTTATGTCAATTTTCATATGATTTAACGCTAAAATGTCATTTCCTTTTTTATCAAGGTTGGGAAATATTTTGTCACTCAGAGGAATTCCATGTCACTCATTTCCATCAAGTCCTTTGTCACAGAGGACTTACTAACCTCTATCAATTTTTGTCATTCAGAGCTAAGTAATTTTATACCACTTACATTCAGAGGTCAGTAATTCTATACCACTTACATTCAGAGGTCAGTTATTCTATACCACTTACATTCAGAGGTCAGTATTTCTATACCACTTACATTCAGATGTCAGTAATTTTATACCACTTACATTCAGATATCAGTAATTCTATACCACTTACATTCAGAGGTCAGTAATTCTACGCCACTTAGATTCAGAGGTCAGTAATTCTATACCACTTACATTCAGAGGTCAGTAATTCTATACAACTTAGATTCAGAGGTCAGTTACTGTAAATCCAGTTTTATTCGCGAGAATTTTATTTTCGCGTAATTACGCGAGATCACTTACTCGCGAAAATAAATTTCTCGCTAAATATTCTTATTTTAGATTAACATGCTCCATACAACATATCATTTATATTCAACATACACATGCGCGAAAATATAGTGTCGCGAATCATTACATGGCTATCGATTCGCCAAAATAAGGTTCCGCGAAAATTTCTGGATCTACAGTATTCTATACCACTTAGATTCAGGTCAGTATTTCTATACCACTTACATTCAGAGGTCAGTAATTTTATACCACTTACATTCAGATATCAGTAATTCTATACCACTTACATTCAGAGGTCAGTAATTCTATACCACTTACATTCAGAGGTCAGAAATTCTATACCACTTACATTCAGAGGTCAGTTATTCTATACCACTAACATTCAAAGGTCAGTAATTCTATACCACTTACATTCAGAGGTCAGTAATTCTATACCACTTACATTCAGAGGTCAGTTATTCTATACCACTTACATTCAGAGGTCAGTAATTCTATACCACTTACATTCAGAGGTCAGTAATTCTATACCACTTACATTCAGATATCAGTAATTCTATACCACTTACATTCAGAGGTCAGTTATTCTATACCACTAACATTCAGAGGTCAGTAATTCTATACCACTTACATTCAGAGGTCAGTAATTCTATACCACTTACATTCAGAGGTCAGTAATTCTATACCACTTACATTCAGATGTCAGTAATTCTATACCACTTACATTCAGAGGTCAGTAATTCTATACCACTTACATTCCGAGGTCAGTAATTCTATACCACTTACATTTATCAAGTCCTCTTCTGACATCCTCAGGAATGTTGCAAAGTCTACACACTGTTCTTGGAATATTGTAACATAGTTACTGAGGTCAAGACCACACAGAAAGAGTTCTAACTCTCCATACTTCAGTACTGCCCTACAACATTCCAAAAATCCTTTATGACACTTAGATTAATTTTACAAAATACCTCCAGAAATGTGCTGGCACAATTATTCAACATACATAATATTAGTGCAACCAGGAGCCTAAATCACTAGCCATAGAAGTGTCGATCAGACCAAATGTATGTATATCTTATGTTTTTATGCTCCCTTAATCAGTTAGGTTCATTATTTTCACCATGATGAATTTCAGAAATGTTGAAAGTTAATATCATATAACACATACATAACTGGACAACATGAATAAGGTTAAAACTTTGATAAAAATTACAAGGTCGAAACTTTTAAACATGTACCAAATAGAGAGATTTCTTTTTCAAATCAGACATTAAGTATAAAAGACCTATACTTAACCATTTTAATCAATATATTCCTCCAAATTTTGAATTTTAGCTATGCTGGTGCTCTTGCATAACAAGACAATGCAACAAACTTTGACTATATATTTGTCTACTCACACTCATGATATCAATAATATTGTTTAAGTCATAGAAATTGTATGCCCTACCACTATTGGAGATTTTTGGGGCAAATGGTTTTTGCCATGTCTGTATGTCAACAAATCTTTTACCATTGACCATAACGTTTGAATGAATCTTGATTAGTCAATACAAATTTCAAATTTGTATGACACCTGACCATTCTTTTTACATCAGATATTTTTAACTTGTGACTTTGACCTTGATAATAGACCTCCTTCCTGAAATTGTTTTTCTCTGCTGTAGGAGTGTCTGAATTTCATTAACATACCTTTTTTAACTAAAGCACAAATCAATGGGTATCACATATTTCCATGGCCAATATTATCTGAAATACATCACATGTAAACCTGAAGTTTCCTTATGTGCACTGCCACAATCTAGCAGCTCCTGGAAACAATTATCTATTATCCCATATTCACTGAGTTATCTTTAAAGGAAGTGCAAAATGATAAATCGATCATCCTCAGGGGGGTGGATGATAATCTATACGTGCCATACTGGAAATGACGGCGAAGTGACGTAACAACATGAGCTTTCTGATTTTTTTTTAACGTGTGGAGTTATCATACTAGACTAGTTTTAAAACAGATCAACTCTCTGATAAAGATTAATACATGGGGAAAAAATAATCAATCTCTATTGCCCGGTAATTACCGAGAAATTCACTAACCCTCGTGTCAAGTTAACAGGTCAATGTCTCGGAAAGCCTTGACATGGACTAAGTTAACTTGACACTCGGCTTAGTGGATTTCTCTACCATCACCGGGCAATAGAGATAGGTTCTATTAATCATACATAACAACAAAGACATCTCCTTTTAAATATGCTCAAACTTACTGTTGATCACCACCACTAGCTACACTTGATAAGTGGTTGTTTTGTGAGATAGACACTGATGGAACCTTTGGTTCTCCTGAGGAAGTAAACTGTTGCACTCTGGATAATGATCCTGATGAAACCTCACCTCCTAATAGACCAATCATCTGAAATTGACATAATTTTAAGAGAAAAATAAGATATAAGAATAAACTTTGTGCGATAGTGAACGTAATGTTTTAATATATTCAAGTTCACTGATACTAATTATTCAGGTGTTCAGTGTTTTCAGAGATAGATTAATTCTATGGAGTAAAAAATTCAAGGAACATTAGATGAAGCTTGTGGTATTTCAACCAATGCCATTAAAATTTCATGCTTTATAGATTTGAATGATTTTCATACATTATTTTTATTTTAACATGAAAATCAGTAAAACTAAAGGCTGCTTCCAGATTTTGTAGCAATAATGAAACAAATGAATGAATCATCATGTAGGAAATTGCTATTTCCTTTTAAAATTTTCATACCAAACCATGGAAAATAAGCATTTTGTCATAAACATGTAAGTTTTACATACATATATATATATATAGTATATATACTTATAGTTAATATAAGTAGCCCCAAACAATGAGTGACCTTAACATTTCAGAAACGACCTTGAGTTATCTTAGTCCAACAAACCACATCCTGGAGAACTATTGTGTAAAATGTTATCAGATTCTGAAGGAGGGTTAACAGAAAATGAGCTCAGACAGACAGATAAGACAGCTATGCTATGATTAATTACTTAGAAAGAGTAAGAGTGATCCAGGGCTGGGCAACATAAAACTTGTGGATTTACTTAAGTCTGAAAAGCTTCTCAAATCCAGCTCATCTTGAATTCTGATTGGCTGAGAGACTAGATTCTCAGACTTGAGTCAATTTTGAAGTTTTATGGTGCCCAGCCCAGGCCTTAAACAGGAAGTATTCAACATTTAATGATGGATTTACTTTGTGATGTACATATACTGGTAAACTGTCAGTACATGCACGTACGTTTGTATTCGACCCAGATATCAGTTTCAGTCCATTCTCAATTTAATTAAAGTTCCACCTTCAGGGTGCTTTCTTCTGTAGTTAGTAATGAGATTCCACTACAGTCAAAATGGAGGGAAATGGCTCCTTTCTAGAAAATTAATAGTTAAAATCAAGAATTAACATTGCAGCAAAATCTAGGAAAAGGAGGAATTCCATCAATTGGAGGAAAATTCTCATCCCTGTATAGTGGATTCAAGTCTCCCTCTGAATGTGAGAAGTCTCCCTCCAGCTGCTGGAGGGAGAAATGAAGTCTCCCTCCCTTTGGGACCCAGTGTGAGGCCTGTACCATAAATTGGGATATTTTGGTGTCAACAAAATTTGGCCACTATGGTCATAAAATGATTGGATATTTTTTGGCAACTGAATTTTTACCCTTTATGTTTTTACCATGTTTAAATTTGGTCTACCATAAAATTGCTGTCATTTTTACACACTCCTCTAAAATGATAGAAACATATGACCAGTAAGAGAATTGTCAAGGGTATGCATAGATATTTGTGAAATAGCTCGCTAAGAGAGAAATAACTAAAATTTATTATGTATAATCACTATACATAACTCTTTTCTGAGAGAAGTTTACTAAAGGCATGATTAGAATATAACACACCGTACTAAAACACCCACAAGTTTAACTGTATGTTAATCAAATCACATTTGGCCATTTTGTTTGGGTGCCAAAAATGCCTAAAATTACACAAAGGCAAATTTACAGTACAATATAGGAGGATCAACTCATGAGATTTAACATATCAATGAGAATTCATTAGATTCTCATACTACACAACACTGAAAACAAGCACAAGAGGATCACATTTAAATAAGACAGACTACATTCCCAGAATTCCCCATATGTCTAGACAAAGAAGAGTATAACTGCAGGGAACATGTCAAAAGTTGTTTAGTGTATTGTTTGTTCTCACTTACCTCTTGTAGATCTTGATATACAGCCAGGTCTAGTGCTGTCTGGCCATCACAATGCTTCTTCTTTATGTCTGCTTTCTTGCTGATCAGAAGTTGAACAACGTCTTTGTGATTTTTACTCACTGCCCAACTCAGAGCCTAGGACATAAAGCAATAATATTTTAAAATAATAATTTCCACCCCTATCTTCCTGAGTATCAGAATTTGCCAAAGATTATGCAAATGATCTGGAATCAGTCACTTAGGTGATCTTTTTGGTGAGGTTCCACAGAACTTAGGAGACCATCTCACTAATCTTACTAATATTTCCCAGTCCCTTAGGTGGTCTACTTTGTGAGGTATCACTTTACCAGGGAGACAACCTCACAAATCTGACCAATGAGAAATAATAACTAGGGTTGGTTTATAGTGAGGTTCCACTATACCTAGGAAACACTTCATTAATTCGAGCACAATCAACTTTGCTTAACAATGCCTCAGGACCAGCACAATAGATACGCTTTATCAGTATTTTGTTGTTTCAAGTTTTACACACATTGAATGTAAACACATGGGACCCGGGGGTATTGTTTGTTATTACCAGAAATTTGGTATTCCCGACTTCACTATTTTGAAGTTCACTAGACTTGGAGCAAGAACTTTAGTGGTCTCAACAGTGAGATTTCACTGTACATTTATTACACATATGGGTTAGGGAGTTGTACTCTTATCACTACTGTTGATATAAATTAAATATCATGGTAATCTTTGTTCATTTTTTCAATTTCTTAATGGTAATCATTGAGTACCAAGAGCAAACACAAATGTTCTCGGCATCTGACCTGCATCCATAGGAGAAAAAAAAAATTCTGCAAAACTATGACCTTAGACAGATGGACTGACAATGTTGTAGCATAATATGTCCCGTCTTATGACCAACATATAAAAACTATAAGATTATGAGTATCATAATTTCTTGCCCCTGATAGGGAAGGCAAGCAATGTTCCTGATATTACTTTACTCACAGTCCAACCCCTATGGTCCTGTTTGTTGATTTGTGCTCCTTTGTCTACTAACTTCTCTACGACCTTGACCCGTCCTTCCCGTGCTGCGTAAATCAGCGGGGACATGTGATACCTGTTACAGATACAGAAGATTATGAGTCACACGCAACAGAGAAAAAATCTCTTTCTTCATCTCTATTTTTATCGTAAAATTAAACGAAATCAATTGAATTCAAAATAAATACTGATATACTGTTATTTCTTGCTGTGTAATGTCTTTAAAAACATGTCACTTTTAGTTTGACAGTCAAAACGTGGTATAACTGATGATCATGAAATACAATACATCAAAAGGGATTACAAAAGCCTATTAAAAAATATCTACATATGACCTGTCATGACCATTCACATCAGCACCCTGGTCCAACAGAAGACTGACACAAGCCAAGATATCATCTTGTCTGATACACGTAGACGCACAAGCAGCCATCAGAACTGTGTACATATCTGTAAACAATAAGATAAGATTATGAGACAGTAATGCCTACACTGCAGAAATGTAAAATATTAGTCAAAATGACGTCAAATGTCAAACATCAAGGTCAAGATTGCAAGGTCAAATGTCAAACATCAAGGTCAAGATTACAAGGTCAAACATGTCAAACATCAAGGTCAAGATTACAAGGTCAAATATGTCAAACACCAAGGTGAATACTTCAAGGTCAAATATGCCAAGTATCCATGTGAAAATTACTAGGTCAAATATGTCAATCAAGGTAAAGATTACAAGGTCAAAAGATGTGAGCAAGGTTAAAGAATCTGAAGATGTGTGTAGGTCAAGCCCAAAGGTTACAAAAACAAAGATTTTGTCTCAAATCCAAAGTCTTGTAATAAATAGACATGTGAGATATGAAAGACATGTCAAACCATTCAAATGTTGTGGTCATGATCTAAATCGTTTGACAACAAACAGACAGACAAACAAAGGACTGAGGAAAAAACACTGGTCTGGTTATCAATGATGAGTAGAGCTGCAACGAGTCAAGAACTCTCCGATTTGGTTTGATTTCAATTTTAATGTCTTGATTTGATTTTTTCGATTCGAGTTTTTTATGATAGATTTTCTCTAAATATCTTATTTTTCCTTGCATTTGTAAATGACATAACAGAAAATCTCATCTTGACCTCAATTTAATCACTCGGGAGAAGATTACAATAAATAAAAAGGTTAATAGCACTGTTTGTTGTTTACACTTATGAAAGTATTCAAAGTACAATGGTAAAATATTAACATAATAAACTTTTTTGAAGCTGATTCGATTCTGACTGTGCAACTTGCGATTCGGGTCAGAGGTAAGAATAACAATTTCCCAGTTTTCTTGGCGAGTCATTGCAGCTCTAGTGATGAGTGAAAATCAAATCTGGACAAGTAACTTTGGTGCTCACCCAAGGGACAAGTAAATTTTTGGTAGAAACAACAAATATAGTATTTTTGCACAGAAACATTGTTTTTGCTTTAAAGTTTGATAGCCATGTCAATCACTTATAGCAAAAAGCAGTATACTGACTATTTTATTTTAAACCTTGCAAAAACTAGGATTCATTTTGTCAGTAGAAATACAATAACATGAACACACAGTTGTAATGTTACTACCTTTATGACTTTGAGTGTTTGCACCAGCCTGCAACAAGTACTTGACGAGGTCGGGGTTACCAGAATTTGCTCCATACATAAGTGGTGTCCATCCACACTTCAATTCTATGTTTGGGTTAATTCCTAAAACAGTGGAAATATACATATCTGTAAGTTGTATTCACAGCACTAGCAAAACAGGCTCATTTTCCCTCTACGATCAAGTGTCTTAATAATTACACGAATTGACTAAATCATTTGCATAATATCAGCACCCAAATCATATATAAAGTAAAACATGCTTAATAGTGACCATCTGTATATAAAGACCACCAGGTCTTTAAGACTGTTTTTGCTGTCTATTATAGGACCATTATTGTACAAAACATAACCCAAATAAACAGCACCTCCCTATCAAGACTGTTTCTTTTTTTTTTACTTATTGTCATTGACCTAAGGAGGATGTTATATACAGGTTTCATTGTATCCGCTTTCTTTCCATATTCACAATTGACAAGACGACCAGTTTAGAAAATATTAGATCATATAGCCAGCTTACAAAACATCCAATGGTCATAGATAAGCAGACTGACACTTACTTCCAGGTGGAGAAATAAAGTGTGTTTTGAGATATATAGGCAAACAACTCATATTTCTTGATGAGTATAATTTCCTGCCTTTCAAGGTGTTCACAGATTACCTATAAATTCATATTTCCCCACAGTCCTGTATTGCTGCATACCAACCTTGCTCAATGTAATCTTTTATCACATCTAGATTTCCTCGTATCACCGCCATTCTGAAGTCATCCATACCGTACACTTTTCGTTCTTTTCTGGTTTCTTTTCTTTGGACTTCCTTTTTGGGGCTTTGTTTCCACTTGGACTTCTGAGGTGGTGCACCAAATCCCCCTCGCCCAGCAAATGATTGATTTGACTTCTCATCAAGTATCTGCAAAAAAAGCAACATACATGTATGTGTCAGGACTGTAATTTTCTTCCTGTCCTCATATTATCATCAGAAATACAAATGTAAAGTAACAACCTGTACAAAGGCTGGTTAGTTGTGGTGCTGTTTAATATCCTACTGAAAAATCTCTCTCTTAGATGGAGACAACACCATATACCATTGAGTGGCTATAAATTTGGCCTATGCTCAACACTTCTGGACACTGAGCAGCGAGGGATCTTTTAATGTGTTGACACCTACATGTGCTGTGACACAGCACCTCAGTTTTGACTGTCTCATCTGAAGAATGGAAAAGCCACCAAAGTCCACAGCAAAGATGCAGGTCCACAAACTTACAATCAGAATGTGAACACATTTACCACAAAGTACACAGGTTGTCGTCGCGCTCAAGAATATTTCACTCATATGGAGACGTCACCGTGTGCCGGTGAAGGGCGACAAATTTTGCCTATGCTCGGCACTTTTGGCCGTAGAGCAGGGAGGGTTCTTTAACGTGCCAACACTGGGACCTCGGTTTTTACTGTCTCATCTGAAAGACAGGGACAGCCAACCGCGGAGTGGCGCTACGCGGATTCGAACCCCGGACCCTCCGATTCGAAAGTACACAGGTAAATACATAATCCTGACACTTTGAATATGTTGAGAATTACAGTTTACTCTATTTCATGTATTGTGCACAGTGGTGATTATTGATCAGACATGCATACAAAAGTAGTATAAGTAAAGATTAAGGTTATGCAGATGGAATTCTGGAATTTATATATGCACAGCAGCCATGCAAATAGATATGGGGTCAAACATTTTTTGTATGTGACTATTTCTATGTAAAATTGATGAATTACCCTTGAGTATATAGTGATGTTCAAGACTTTGTGCATAAGGACAATGTCTATTTGCAAAACTGTCTTGAACATAATGCCATCATTCAGACTACCGAAAATAACTACATTGAGGAATTCCCAATTTATTTGTTATTACAACTGGGTTTATAGGAACAGGTAGTTCAGCTGTAGGAGTTGCTACATGGTTAGCATGAGGCCTGGGTGTTCAAATCCCAGTCTTGCCATCACTTTTTCTTCA
>JACSZP010001957.1:19778-30522 GCA_016161895.1 Pinna nobilis
CCATGGTGGACTGAGTTCTGGTATTCATGAAATCATTCTTTTATGTCATAATTGTTGTATTCATTATGTTTTGTATCCTACATTGCATTTTTTGTTTCCTTCTCAGTATACCCAGACCAGTGCTGAAAGAGACAGAATCAGATATACCTGCTGTGTAATAAATTATTCGCTAGATTAACTGAATTGCCTTTTTCATTATTTTCTAATTTGCAATGGTGCCTGTGTGATTTAGTTTTGGGCTCTTATTATAGTGATACTGTTTGTTGTTGTTGTTGCGTTGTTGTTTAACGTCCCACTCAAGAATANNGAGCTGGGAGGGTTCTTTAACGTGCCAACACCTACTATGACACGGGACCTCGGTTTTTACTGTCTTATCCGAAAGACAGGGACAGCCAACCGCAGAGTGGCGCTGCGAGAATCGAACCCCGAACCCCTCGGCTCGAAGTCGAACACACTAACCACTAGGCCACAGAGGCCCCTGATACTGTTTAACACAGAAATACATGTTATGTGTTATGAGTGTTTTGTTGTTGCTTCATGCAAATTATATTCAGCTCAGCCCAAAATTGATCAACTCAGACTACATATAATGGTCATCTCGGCCCATTATCTCTGGTCGTCTTGGCCATTTCTTGTAGTGAACTTTGAACTACATGGACATATGATCTGGCCATCTCTGAATATCCATTCAATCCAACAAGTAAGTAATTTGATATTAAGTTTGTCATAAATAGACATAAACGTATATTAAAAAAGAATTACCCTTCTATATCTGGGTGAAATGCAATACAAACATGTTCAACACTACAGGCAATATTTCAAAATAATAATGCAATAGAAAATTTATCTTCTCTCTCAAAGAGAGCACTGAGAGAGTGAAACTGATGAATAATGGAATAATTCTGTCAATTGAATCTTTAGGACATCAACAACAGTTACTTTTGCACTCAATTTGTATGGAAAAATTGGATTTGAACATGATCGAAATTGACCAAAGATCGATAGCGTTAAAATATATTTCATGATCCATATTAATCATCGGATCGTCCAAGTTGACCAGAGGTAATGGTCCGGGTTAAACATAGTCACAGTTGACTATGGTCAGAGTTGACTAGTTACCCTTCATGCAAAATGCAATAATTTCGTTGTATTCATATTGTGCCATCATCTTTTATATGGTGGAAAAGAAATATGTGTAGTCTAGCCTGATTCAAAAGACCGTCCAAGATTAGATGCAAACAAAGTCTCATATGACGGTGGTCTCATAATTCAGGTTATTTGTATAGGACAAAACCACATGGACCTATGTCTACATTTCCTGCAATTTATCATACTTTGACTTTACAATAACCAGCTAGGCCTTTAAAGTTCCAAGATGAAGCCTAGCCTTAAAACAAATTAAAGTGCATGAAGGATTTATAAGCTCATTTTAACTTGATGACAATGATCCACAATGTTAAATTATAGATTGAATTATATTGATAATAACAAAAATGAACAGCTCTAGTAAAACTTGCCATTCATAACCGTTTGAAATCTTTAGAGCTTAATCATCAAAATACTATGTGTATTCAAATGTAAATAATGCTTGATATTGCTTCGATCGACACAGTGCATCTGGTTTGAAGTTATAGATGTGTTTATCAACTCATTTTTAAAATCTCAAATTATCTATAAAATAAAAGGAAACAAGAAAAAGAGAAACAGACTTTTTATATAAATTTATTTCATTTAGGAACATTCCACAGAAATGGTTGCTTTTACACACTTGGATCACAAGAATAATGACTACCTTGTATAAACTTGGTTAATTTCTAGTAGGGTTTCCACGTGTACTACAACATAGTACAATGGACAAAGAGTGCAGTTAATTTGCTTGTAATTTCTGCTCGTAAACCAGTCACAAGGAACAAACTGTACATGTATTGTTAGGCCTTTACTTTTTATTTTCTATACTCTCCTATCATGAATTTTTGTGCGCTAACCAATGTTAGCGCGCAGTATCGTTGACCATTTAGGATCATAATATTGACCTGCTTTGAGGGATATGCCGTTGTTCTCCTCCCATTTTTCGGTAAATCTCGGCAATTACTTGGAAGTTTCCATCATAAAGCAATATTTTTATAAGAAATAATGATAGAAGAATATGGAAAATAAAAATATGCAACAAAATAATTGTAGACAGAGTTTTCAATAGGCATGCATTTTGCTGGCCTAAAGTCTAAGGCAACGTTTCAGTCCTCTGGTCGAACAAAACACATTATACCTCATATTCAGTCAAAATGTATAATATTGAAAATAGTTACAGTTACATGACTAACAAAATGAATACAAATAAACACCAGAAAAATCATGTGGAATTTTTAGATATATAACACATGAGTGTTTCAACTTCTTCCGTCCATGGAGCAGGAGTTGCTTACCCTTCCAGATCAACTCAACTCACCCTGATTTTTTAATGGGTTTTACGTTGTTCTATCCTTAGTTTTATGCCTTGATTTGGGGGTTATCATTTGTATCATTCTCTTCTTTTGTTCTGACCATTTTCTTGTGTGCAGTTTATTGATGGGTTTTGAGTGTCCCCATGTCCCTTTATACACGCAAAGAATAACAGGAGCTAATGAAAATAAAGTGAAAATTTTGAAAATACTTAATTGTCAAGTTACACTAACGGATTGAAGAGGGCGAATGAAAATAAGAGACAACCTATCACGTGAGAGTTGAAATGGTTTTGATGGTATTAATTCATGCTATTAAAAAGAAAAAAAGATATTTACCACTAATTCCACGCGCACATTATGTTGAAAAGAAAAAATAACACACACAAGTACTCAACTGATTATAATATGTACAACAAACCTAATACACTGAATTAAAAGGGTATTTTCATTTCGGAGAAAAGTAATACCGTTGCTATAAATGCAGTAGTGAATTTGAAATATAATACAATCAGATATTGCAGGAAAGGAAATTATTTTGACTATTGCAAAACACTATAAATATATAAATAAATAAATAGGTAAATAAATGTATAACTCGATTGGATACCAGAGAATTGAAAATTAATAATTGCGATTTTACAGATTAACGAAGGAATATAAAGCTAGCAAGTGACTTTTGTTTAAACTCTGTCAGCCCGACACTAACGTACACATAACAGTATATCTATAGGTATAATTCTTTTGCAACGCATTGCATCATGACTATTTATAGACTATAACCAAGGGAACTATAACATCTAGATTGTTATTTAACATGTTTTCGGATAAAAGATAAATAGGTTGCCAGTGACGGGACTCGGACGTACTTTCCTACAGGTACATAGGTATCTTTTGTGTCGTGCAATTCTGATTTATATTTTACAGTAGAAGTTGTAAGGGAAAAATTTAGTGTAAACAAAAATTTGTTACATCTCAGTTGTCACTTCATTGTGGATGTTTACACGTCAAAGAACCAATATCTAAACCTTTCAACCACTCGTTGGTTATTTGATAAAATATTCAATAATATGAATAATAAAAATACATAACCTCCACCCTGTGTAAAACTCATTAAAGCCAATTAGTTTCATTCTTGTATATTTGCACAAAACAATAACTCTTTGTGTTTCAGTTTAAAGAACGATTGAAAGTCTCTACTCCACATACAAACAATTTGAACACTTTGCAATAACGCTTGTTAAGATAATTTAATAGTTTTAAATTTGAAATGAAGAATTTAGGCAAATATGAGATCCATCTTGGTCATCAAGCAATCGCCATCCATATGATTAATAATGGGCTTCTTTCCTTTTGACCTGGAACACCCAAGATAATCCATTACCTCTAGATAACCCGTAAACACGACGTACTTATATTGGGTATATCCCAGGTCCCTGTGGTCTTGTCAACATGGAAATCTCACCAAACCGGAAGTGCATCACACATACACACATTTAATCCTTATCAGAGCAACAACTACAATGTATAAATACTACATAGAGTAATTGAGTCTATCATACTGTATCATTCATACCCACAAGACTTCTTATAACACAATCATATGAATTAAATAACAAGTATCACAGAAGTGGATAGATCACGCGAGGTTACTCATTAGTAGGACATAGTTGACGTCTGCTAATCACAGGAACGTCTGACAGTTGACGTCTGCTAATCACAGGAAAGTCTGACAGTTGACGTCTGCTAATCACAGGAAAGTCTGACAGTCGACGTCTGCTATTCACAGGATGGTCCGCATCTACACACCGAACCATCATTCTGTTAACGGAAATTCCTCTTCGAAAAACTCGTAATGCTCTGTGGAGAAAATAATGATTATTGATATCATTTTACCCAAAAGAAAAACTGCCTACGAGTAAGAGAACATTGTTTATTTGTGGACTTGATCATTATAATACTTTACTTTGTGTCAAATTGCACAGTTAATATGTATTACAACACCCAGAACTTGTGACAATACAACTTGACCACAATTATACATGATCGCTCATCTTGACCCTTTGTACAAAGAGAGTGAAGTAATACCATTTGCTTGTTGACGTTAATATTGAAAAAAAAACCATTTTAAAAAATGCTTCTATTTGCAATTGAAAATGCAAAATGGAAGAGCAAGAAAATCTGTTTTGTTGTTGTTTTTCGGGTTGCTTTAGTGAATCCTGTTATACAATTAAGGCTATGAAAAAAATTCTGGAGATTTTTGAGAAATACATCCGAGAGAGAAATTCTTGCATATACAGGACACTATTTAAGCTCGTGTCATTTAGCTATTATACTACATGTATTTAGATGATTATCAGAGTGAACAATTAACCATGGCATCTACAGCAATAACTTTGGAAAATAAAGTCGAACTCGGATACATTGAATCCAACGGGAAATAAACTTTTCTTTCAAATAAACAATTTTCAAATTAACAGGGTCAATTAATAAAATAATTGAGACGGGGAATGAAAATAATTTCAAATTAAGTGGGATTTCAATATATCCGAGTTCAATATAAGTGGGTCCGTCTGTACCTGATCCTCTGACTACCCTCCCATCGTGGTACCATGTTACTCGAGCACCATGAGCGGCCTTGACCTTCACCGTCAGTTCTATTTCACTATGGATAGATGTGTACTGTGTTTCAGGTGGGAGGAGGATTTCCGGTGGATGATGGGGGTGATGTGAATGTGTGTGCTGTTTTTCAGTCGTTTTTCCTGCATCAATCTCACGAGGTACCCTTCTTGCAGTAACTTCTAAAACTCTAGTTTTACCCGATGTTGTCGTCTGCTCCAGCACGGCTTGTCTGTAACAATACATATCAAGGATGAACAAGACACTTTGGTATCTTAAATCAGAATGAGCAAAATTTATGTATGCTATTTAGTCGATCAAATATTGAATTTTAGAATCTGTTCTGTAGATGATCATAATAAGTGTTCAGAATCTTTGGCCCATATATAAACAACGATTTATTTCTGAGTGCGTTCGATTGAATTTCTGGTACACGTATCAAATATACATACCCGATGGCATTTCACCTTGATATATAAGTCTTCTGGGTTGATAGATGTTCATTAAGCTTTTTGTATGATTTTAATTGAGAAAACATCGTTGCAACATTGAATTTTAGTATTGCATTTTGAAACTTTGTGTTTTAGTAAAAATCGAAGAAGTGCTGAGGGAAAGCGAAACCTATAGAAAATAACAAGGTGGGAATTATATCTGATAAAGAATGATCATTGCAAATGGAATTGGGGCTAGGTGTCCCGGCGGAGTCATCATCTCCTGTTAGCATGCTCCAGCCGCTGCAAATGTTAGACTGATTATATTTCGTTGTTCAAGTGTGTAAAAATAATATGTGTCCTTCTTGCCGCTTCATTCTTAACCATAAGGAATAATCTTTATTTACACTTAATCTAGAACCCACATGGCTGAGCATTTCAGATTCTGACAATCTGTGAGTTTCTATCCATTACCTGGTTTCGTTTGCTTTGAGTGTACCCACATCTAGCATTTGGATGGTTGAGTGGAAGTCTTCTGAGGACATCATTCTTGTCACTGCAACAGCAGAAAACATTACGATGCACATTTATAACTTTATTTAGAGGGTACAATAGCAAACGGGGGACAAATACATCTTAACATTTTTCCTAAGCTTTCCAAAACGTAATCAAAGTTAAGATGAAGAAATATTAAGGTATTCCGTATCTTCTAGTCAGATAAGACAAACTGGAGATGATTGCGATTTTAACATGAAGAATTATCCCAAGTCCAAAAGTGAATGGGACCAGGTATCAGGAATTTTCTTACAATAACATGGCACTAACGCGACAGGAAGAAATATTATTTGTATTAAATATCTAACACATGAAAGACAATTTTCTAATTTTCTCTTCAATCGGATTAATTGGTAACATGTAAATCATGTATGGTTGTCCATACAGATTTCTCACGTTTTGCCTCATCAGTAGCACCGTGGATATTTGAAAAACACGAATATCGTATTCATTTTCAGAGTCACAAAGAAAAGCTATTATGAGCAGTCTTAAAAATACTGAATCATATATCGGCCTCGCATGAATACACAACTTACAACTTTGTTTCTTCTCGGCAATGCTTGCTGAGGCAGTCTCTGTTGTTGACGTGGATTCCTGGGCACTGTCTACCTTAGCAGCAGATATTTTGTTAGTATTTTCCAGATCACTCTTAACCTCACTGGTTGATATAGCATCACTTGATATTACATGTTTTTCAGCAAATCTGACTTTATTTGATCTTTTTATCTCCGTCACTTCCTCAGATGTCTTTGTCACTTCCTCTGAAGATTTCTCTTCCTGTGTTGTCTTTTTCACTTCCTTTGATGCCTCTTTCACTTCCTGTGTTGTCTTTTTCACTCCCTCTGATGTCGATTTCACTTCCTCTGATGTAGTTTCTAATGCCTGTGTTGTCCCTTTTGTTTTCCGTGATGTCTCACTGGAAGATGTTTCTTCGGTTTTATTCACTGTTTTCTCTGACTCATTTACCTTCTCCATGCTTTTTGAGGACACGTTGCCATCTACTGCGTCTTTGTCCGTTTGCGGGGTCTGTTTTTCGCCTGCCAACTTTTCTGCTGCTTTATCCTCTGTTTTCGATTCTTTTTCAGTACTAGCTTCAATAACTGACGTCTCTCTTTCTTGAGTTTCAACTGGCTTTTCCTCTGTTTTCGATTCTTTTTCAGTACTAGCTTCAGTAACTGATGTTTTACTTTCTTGAGATTTAGTTGACTCCTCAGATTCTAAGCTTAAAGATAGTCCGTTATTCTCTTGGTTCTTAAGATTTTCCTCCGAATCGATGCTATCTGACCTTCTTTTGCTCTTTGAAAATTTGCGTCGTTTGGTTTTAATTTTATCCATTTCACTAGCTGCCTCTGTTACTGATTCATCTAAAACTGACTTTGCCAAGACCTCCTCGAACGATAGATCGTCCGATGAAGTTTTAGTTTCAGTCTTTCCCTTTGAAGTGTCTTTAACTGTTTCGTCCAAAACAACAGATTTTGCTAAAACCTCCTCGAGAGATACATCATGCGACTTGGTTTTTTCCTCATCCTCGCCTCCTAGTACTTCCTCTGCTTGTTTTACAAGGTGATCGATGTCTATTTCCTCCTCTTTCATCGACGCATCCTCTTTCTTTGACGCATCCTCTGTCTTTGGCGTTTCCTCTTTTGCTGCCTCTGTGTCTTTTGTACCGACAGTACCGACATCTTTGGCGTCTCCCGTTCTTGCCTTTTCCTTGTCATCTTTTGTTGATGTCTCTGTTGATCCTGTAGTTGACACAACCTCTGTAGAATCTGTTGTTGTTTCAGAGGATTCTTCTTGCTTTACCCGATCGGATTCCTTAGCCTTTTCCTGCTTTGTTTCTGAGGTTTCTGGCTCAGTGGATGTTTTCTCATTTGATTTTATCGAAATATCTGCCTCTCTATCATCTTTAGATTTTGATGTCAGCCCCCCTTGGTTAGACGATTTCTTTTCCTCTTCATCGTCTTTTTTAACCTCATCCGAGGCCTTGATCTTCTCTGATTCTTCTGCATTCACACCCGTTCCTTTAGCGATAGCTGACTTTTCCTCACTCTGAGATTCCGTCGCTCTAACGCTTTTCCCTTCTTCAGTAGAATCCATTTTAGAATCATTACTTGATTTAGATATCGTGTCTGATACTCGACTTGTAGATGTAGATTCTTCAGTCACATCCTTTGATTTTGTTTCTTTATTTGATTCAGTTGTCTTTTCAGTGTCTTCAGCAGCAGAAACAGTACTTGATTTGTCGGTTACTTTGACGCCGGCTTCACCTGATGTTTTTACTTTAGCCTCCTCCGTTATGTCAGATAGCATCTCTTTTGTTTCTTTGTCTGATTTCATTTCTAATGTTTGAGCTACTTCACTTTGTCCGGCTGATGTGTCCATAGAACCACTACGAGGTGGAGCTGATAGTGATTTCTCGTCCTCGCCTGTAGCAGATGACGATTCTCCTGTCCACGTCATCCTCCTGGATTTATCACTGGACTCTAACAGTGGAAACAAGAGTAAACAATACTTCAATTATTAATCCTATTGAATTTCAATAGAAGGTTAATATTAACTACATGTATAATGAATTTAATTATTGCCCGCTTCTTGGACAATGACATAAAGGAAAATAAATATAGAGGGTGGACGCAATCTCGTTATACAGTTAGTAATAGGACAAAAAAGACAAACATATGATAGTTTCTTAAATAGTTATACCCCATTGGAAATGGAAAACAAGAAGCGCAAAACATGATACAATTGGAAATTTCAAAGCTCAAGGGGCGTAACGATAATAAAATATTTGATGGAAATTAACGATGACCAATGTATTCACAAGATGTATTTATATACCACATTTCATTTCAATATGTGTATCTTCTGTAAAGATAATGAACGGATCTGTCACTGTACCGACCGACCGACCGACTTACCGACAAAGACTATTCAAGAGTTGAACAACGTAACCTTGTTTTAGTACAGGTAGTTTATTATCGGGTCGAACAAGAAAGGTGATACTTAGATGACAATGACGAATATGCTTTTACCCCAACGTGACCCGTTTTAAGTAGAATCTAAATCACCATCACGAAATTAGACTTCAATTTTTTTCTATACTTGAACTGTTCATACAAGAATACGATATATTTCCATAAAGGTTAAGAAACAAGTTACAGTAGAAAAATTTTTTTCTCACTTACTAGTATTTGCTCACGTCAAAGTGACATTTAGATATTATAAAGCTATACGACCTAAGAACCTATGTAAAACTATACAAACCCCAGAATTGATCAGTAAGACATTTCTTGGTGGGGTGCCTCGTATGAGATAATTGAAAAGAAACAAACATAAAAATAACAAAAACATTACACCAATGTAATGCTTTATTTTCTGTCGATCATGATAAACACACAGACTAAATGCATGCCTGCAATTCGCTTGGTTCTTGAGTAAGCCATTGTAGCATGTACTTGCTCTGATACACCGTATTACATGTGATATGAATACGCCTTAGGCCGGTGAAGATGCTATATTGCTATCGGTAAAGGAGAATTATGTAAAGCTGAAGTTAAAATCGGCACAATAGGTGATCAGGGGACCATATACAATGTACGTTATACTGTAAACCAACTTATTTCTGTGAACGATTATATTCGCGATGTTTGCGAATTGCCAACATCGCAAATTTAAATAGCCGCAAATTTATTTCCAAACATACAGGAATAACACGTATATAAAATGCATCCCGAAGTTTAATCGTCGCAAACATTTTTGTAATGACAAATTCGCATAACTCAGTAGCCGCAGAAATAAGCTAGTTTACAGTATATCATCATATCCAAGTGTGATATGATAATATGATATTCAAGTATGATATCTTACCGTTGACGATAAGCCTTGCCGACACCTTTGTTCTTCCTAGCTTGTTTTTCACAACACAAACATACATCCCACTGTCCCTATTGGTTACATTGCTGATTGTAAGAGTACTCTCCCTTAAAGAACTGTCGATTGTCACCTTGTTTGATTGGCTGACGTCTAGCATGTCCTTTTGCCTAAAAATGAGATGACCATCAGTAACATATAAAACAATGTATTGTATATGGCCACTTTGATTCTTCTAGAATTAATATTCACTGACCCATTAGATGTAGACAAAATTAATACATTTTCCCAATCTGAGACACTGATTTGCTAGCATAAGTATTGCCTTTTTCTAAGGTCTTTTTCTAAGGCCTTTTTCTAATGTTTCTTCATATCTTCTTCCTATTATATCAATACCATTCTCGTGTTAAAACAATATTTCTTGGCTTGTACTCAGGAATAAGTATTCCTCTCTCACTTATATATTACTTATGACATAGGTATTAATTATCTGAAATATCACATATGGGAAATTTCAACAGACATAAGGAACAATATCTTTAAATAAGACATTATCTCAAGGCATTTTTTGAAAGNNTAGGCTATCATAATTACCATTTGAATGTCGGCGGTGGATTTCCTTTAGCCGAACACTTAAATACAGCGACGCCGCCCTGAGATACAACCACGCCCTCCATTTTCTCTGCAATTTCTGGAGGACATTGTTCGGTGCTAGATACGTCGCTATCACCTGTTAAGAGCATTTTAAAAGGATAATGATGAAATATATATACGTATGATATCGATACGATAGATAGATAGATAGGCAGATAGATAGATAGATAGATAGAT
>JACSZP010001958.1:0-37739 GCA_016161895.1 Pinna nobilis
CCGAGTGTAAGCGCACAGGTACAGCACGGGTACATCTCAAAATATATTGAAGTTGTTTTAATGGAAATTTTTCATCTTGTAATATAAACATCGCTATGCATGTAATCTGCAGAGAAAATTTAAGACTAATTTTATTTCATGATAAGTATAGTTAGATTCATATTCTGTCTGCAAGAATAACAAAACGTAAAATTCCAACAAATATAATTTTGACATTTCTTTTGAAATTTTGATGAGCAGACGTCTTCTCGTTTAGAAAAAAATGCCAAGACTGTTCCATTTACGGCGCAGATCTAGACCGGTTGAACCAACGAAAAGGAATGCAGCCCTGATCAAGACAAAGATCTTATGATAAGTGTGACCGGTCGGCAAGGGATGCTTTCTCCTCCTAGACACCTGATCCCACCTCTGGTATGTAAAGGTGTACGCATTTGCCCAATGATTTATTTTGTATTCATTACAGGAGTTCAAAGATCGATTGTTATTCTTTATCATAACTTTTCATCAGATTTTATCATACCATGCTGTTGATTTGGAAAGGTCGGCCTACCGTCTGATTCGGGAGAAATAATCGGATTCGATTGCTTGGATAATGCACTTGTTGATAACTATTGTATCATTCGCCAAAGTACTAACACAGAGAAATAAAGATACATTGCATATATTGACCATTAGCTATATCCATCCTACTGTCCTATTTTGGGTTCGGGATCGGGCTCCGATCCCTGGATTATATGCATGTCATCACTCTACGCCCCCGTAATGATTTGCCTCTCATTGAGAAATCACAAACAACATTTTGGGATTAAGCTATCCTTTTGAATGTTCTTAGAATCATAAATCTTTCATATTAAGCGAAAGTGTAATTCCATACACAAGTTAGAACAGTTTTTATGCGTTAAGGTAACTTAATATTGAAGTCGTCNNAATTGATGGTGATCTTTTTACGTTTCTATTTTTGCTTAGTTTAGTCATCGAGGTTTGGGACAAATTTGCATTTATCGTCTACTGCATTCAAGAAATATACAATCATGCGCATTCTTAATTTGCATAAATATTTCTCGGTGGACAAATTTCGTCCTGAGCTGATAAACAAAACCGTCTTGGTCGTCTTGGATATCGTGTTTATAATGACAGGACGGTCACATTAAGAGGATGAGTCACTTTCCCGGTAATGCTGCTGATGTTACTGGAATGTAGGAACAAATAACTCCAGACAAATCACCATTACTTAGAGAGTCAATGTTTCCGATGACATTTGAATGGCCTCAAGTGCACGTAGTCGAAAGGAGGAATAACAACAATGTATCTAATACATATCATGTGCGGATCCAGGACTTTTTCAAAGGGGCTCGAACTTGTGGCAAGAAAAAAACCAACATTCTTAAAATGAGTACCGGTAATTAAGCATACTTGACAAATGATCATATACATATATGGTATATACTTTGTAAATACCAAGGAAGGAGTCTGGAATCTCTGACACCCCCTCTACAGCCGCGCATTCGTATGAAGCCGTCGTGGTCTCAGGCCGGGGGTCCAGGATTTGAATCTCGATAAAGGTGGTTGGCTTTCCATCATTGATATGAGACGGTTAAAATCAAGAACCAAGACCCATCACTGCCCAGTGAACCTCCAATATTTAAAACAATTATTGGTATTCGATTAATGATTCTCCAATTGAATGAACAACACGAAGACAACAAAGATATTTGAATAGTTTCAAGTGTATACCACCGAGAAGAAAATAATGACAAAGTACCCAATGTAGGCACCTAGAATCTTACAAGCCTACATTGATATGCTAGCAAAACCTGCGCCCGAAGGTTTTGTATACAATTTCTCAATATAAATTGTGTTAACAAACATCTAAATATTTATTTACAGTAAAAATCTGATGGATTGGAACCAATGGGGAATGAATAATTCTTTTCAAAAGCAGGGTTTTCAAACTAATAAAATTGTAAAATAATAGTTTGATTTAGGTTAAAATAATTTTGCTGGAAAACCATTTCAAATTTAGCGGGATTTCAATCAGAGCTCAATGTAAGCGCATTCCATTGTACATATCAGTAATGATACTATAACATTTTACAACTTGACAGATAAACTGAATTGTCATCATGACGTCATATCCGGTTTAACATTGTCTACCTGTACAAGCTTAGAGTATTGATATAAACTACAAAAGTTACAAGGGGTGTTTAACCAGAAGAAGAACTCGATAACAGACTGTGTGGCGCTGATTGTGCTTCCGCTCATGAAAAAGTGTCCATGGACTGCAAGAAATATTTTAGCTAGGCGAATCGTCAAAAACTCCCCCCAAAGAATTTCATGTCAGGTCTCGGCAAAAAGGACAATCTAGAACGACTTTTGAATTAACATGTTAATGAAAGGGTAAATGCCATAACTCCTATAAGGAATACAAAATATAGAGTGGGACAAACACGGACCCCTGAATAAACCAGATATAGGACTAGGTGTCTAGGAGGAGTAAGTATCCCCTGTCGACCAGTCACATCCGCCATGAGTCCCAAAGTAGTAATCCGTAGCAAACACGGACCCCTGAATAAACCAGATATAGGACTAGGTGTCTAGGAGCAGTAAGCATCCCCTGTCGACATCCGCCGTGAGTCCCAAAGTAGCAATCCGTAGTCAAATTCAGTGTGTCAAGAACGATCTAATAATTGATTCGAAACACATCAGACAGCATTTGACCAAAATCAGTATACTGTCTCGTTGGACGAGAGAATAATTCTATACATAGTCACCTTATCAAATCCCGTCACTGTATTCTTTGTACTTTCCTATAATAGAAAAGTTTAAATTTCAATAGTTTGTATGTAATTCTATGTAAGTGTTTACCAACACAAATCGATATGATGAATGTGTTTCGGTGAGATGTTATATGCATGCGTCGTGGCCTCCGTGGCCGAGCGGTTAGCGTGTTCGACTTCGAATCGGAGGATCCGGGGCTCGAATCTGCGTAGCGCCACTCCGCGGTTGGTCGCCCCTGTCTTTCGGACGAGACAGTAAAAACCGATGTCCCGTGTCACAGTAGGTGTTGGTATGTTAAAGAACCCTCCCTGCTCTACGGCCATAAGTGCCGAGCATAGGCAAAATGTGTCGCCCTTCACCGGCACACGGTGACGTCTCCATATGAGTGAAATATTCTTGAGCGGGATGTTAAACAACAATACAACAACTACAACATACATGCGTCACAGCTCATTATCATTCGATACTTCCCGTCATTAATCGGTAATTTCCGCCAGATATTCCTTCTGAATTCTTTGTTTTTAAATAAATAAGGGGTACATATTTTACAAAACAAAACATAAAGGCTAAGAAAAAAATATACTAGAGATTTCGGTCAACACGTTGGTTATTGCAACAGCTATTCCTGCGGGTTCAACATAGTACACGTTGAACCATCGCCCATGGCCAGTCAACAAATGATTTATGGTCTCTTTCAAAGAAAGTCGGTTAATGTTGCAAATGAAAAGAAACACATCATCTCTACACCTATTAACTACATGCATCAACGTTTGTATTTTGAATATGCAAAACTGCAATTTTACTAGAACATCCAAGACAAGGAGATAATATATTTCAATTTTTTTCACACAAATTGATATATTGTCTTGGAGAGAGAGGTTAATGTCCTTGCGTGGGTCTCCGCCAGACTGCTCGGAGAAATACTCGTTTTAGTTATTAATGGCTCACCAAATGAACGATGGAACAGCTAATGTCACCGCTAGCCCAAGTCTGTCAATTGTCGTCTGTTGTGTTTATACATATAGGACTTTCTATTTCGAGAAGTCAATGGCTGTCTATAAGACCATTTTTAGTTCTACCTAACATACACAAAATTAGCCATGTGTAGATTAATTCCATTCTTGCAATCAAATTAGATTCTACTATAAATAACCAAACAAAAGGAGAACATAAGTATGTTTTCCTTATTGTTATTACGTCTTGTACAGCGCCATCTAATGGAACTGTTGCATGTACCACGTGATATCCGATCACTTGTGTGTGGGACTTTTGTTTCCAAGGGCGATGGAAAGACGCTAAAAGATGACAACTCGCTCTTACGTTATTTCAGCGGGGAGATTACGTGGAGTTACCTCCCTTCACTATTGGAGATTCTAGTCCCGCAACAAACATTATGGGTTGTCACGTATTACATGAAATAGTTCCAATATTATTCAATCATGAACCATGTGCTTTACACGTAATTCTAATGAAACCCTGTCAACAAGAACATCTCATGACCTCTATCAATGACCAATCAAATTTCTACCTTCAGAAATTAAAGGTACAGTTGTCAAGGTGGGTATAGGACAGACACGAGAAGTTCCGAATTAATTAACTGTCAAAGGGTTTTCATGTACATCTTCGTGTATAGCATATTTAAGACAGAATTTTAACCCTTTCAACACCGCAGATAGAAATGGACTGGTTTAAGACAATAGAAGAGAGCATACCATTTTGATGCTTGGGGTTGAGAGGGTTAATATGATTGGTACTGAGTTTCGTTACTCCACAGACAAAAACTTGTGTTTTCATGCTCCGAGTGAGAGAATGAGAACCGAAGTCAAGTGCCAAGATTTGACAAAGCACTTTTAAAATATTCACTGCTCAAAATGTCATTGGCCCAACGGTGAAAAAATTATGAATTCCACATTAGATGAAAGTCGCCGGGACATGGGGAAATATTTTAGTTACAGCGGCGACTTAAAAACTGAAATACAATGTACTATAACTAAAATTCACCCACAAAAGGTGTAGTGGTGAAGAGATTAAAATTAATCATCAAAATACATGTTAATGTAAAATAAGCAACGAGTTAATTGTAACGCCTAAATTTCGAATTCTATTCGTAAATATCACCGAGCAGGTCAATTTGTATTTTAGTCATTAAACAGTTTTACCAGTAGTAATTATAGGAAGAGGAATTTCTATTTTAAGACCCCGAAATAAAAACGAAAGGAAATCGAACGTAAACCCGGAAACAGAAACTACTCACCGTTAATAATTGCAAAATGCTCTGATCGTAGTACGGAATTAGAGCAAATGAGATTAGTAGGTCAGTTGGTCGTAAATCACATTTATATCTATTTATGTCTGCTTCATTAAATGTAATTTGGAATACTGCGCAAGACTATTTACGTTAGAAGTAATTTTGATATGAACTTCTACTGTGGTCCACTTCTCTGAGCTTACCACGATCATTTTATCCTACTACTTTCGAGTTGATTAGTTTTCTGGCTTTTAATTGGTTCGTCTCACGTGAAGTTATACAAACGTAAAAGATTTTAATACGCTCAATAAGAGAGAACGCGGAACACAGTCATCAGTGCTTCGGTGCTTTCAAATTAAAAGCGCACGAAGGCTACAATCAGAATTACGTATTGTAGACAATAGTTCCGTTGTAACCGCTTGCTTTACTAAGTACACTTCTAGTGCATTATTTGCACTTTTAGTCCTGACAGAACTGGCCAATCATGGCCCAGTTATCAACTATTGGGTCTCGGGGTCATATTTTTGTCGACCTACGATCAAGGTTCTCAATTATATTTCATATTTATTGGTTTATCTCAGTAGCGGATGTTCTGCAGTGGCATCTCCAAATCGAGACTTCAGCCGAGTTCTATACAATACAGCAGACCCTTTGAGATTAAAAAGAGCTCAGAAAGGTAGATAATTATATTTCAGGTATCCAATTCAAGCAAACTAATTCTTCTGCTTTTTAGTAACTGCAGTACTGTAGATCCGGTTTTATTCGCGAGAATTTTATTTTCGCGTATTTACGCGAGATTACTTAATCGCGAAAATAAAGTTCTCGCTAAATATTCTAACCTAACATTAGCAAGGGCAATTAAGCATAAACTATTAAGTAAATATTCACATACGCGAAAATATAATGTTGCGGACAATTATGCAACGATTGATTCGCCAAAATAAAGTTCCGCGAAATTTTCTGGATTTACAGAACCTCGCAGTACCTGATAAATTATAAAACTGGCACTTACGGTATGATGTTCTTGTTAAGGGTACAAAGTTATAAGAACTATTTGTTTGACTATAATTACCTTGAAATGTGAAATAGCAAAACAGCACAAATATGAAATTACCAAAAATATAACGGAGGAAAGTGTCGAGCACTGGCAAAATTTGTCGCCCTTCACCGGCACACGGTGACGTCTCCATATGAGTGAAACATTCTTGAATGAGACGTCAAACAACAATACAACAACAACAGCAACCTAAACTAAAAAAGAAATTTATCAAGCTATGTAACTATTAACCACAGATGAAACAAATTAATGATACCAACTCCCTATGACACAGTTTCGCCAAGAATAATGTGCGAGATTGTTTAGTTTTCAATCGAGAAATAAATGGGTATGAAAGAAATATAATTCAGGCGCGAATATTCTGGATGCTTCACCTTCCGGACGAAATTTGCTGGGGACAATTTTCAAATTGTATATTATGAGAGCTGCGTTCTGTATTCCGGACGCTCGAATTATTCGAACAATTTGCTTTGGAACTAAATCGCTCTGATTGACAATATTCTATTGTACATACTGTGCACGGGGTTATTTTCGCCCTAATGCACTTGTGAACAGTTTCGCTCCGTTTTAAATTCGCCCAGTCTCGTCATTATTCTATTCAATGGATTTACCATTTTGAATTCGCCCAGTTTTGAATTCGCCTATTAACGATGAGGGCTAAAGGGGCGAAAATAAAAGAGGGCGAAAATGGCCCCGTATACAGTATTTATTGTTTTCAAATATAGCCATGGTCATGGCGAATAATCCGTATGCCTCCGTAATCGTAGATTGCTGTTTGTAAGCAAAAATGTTAAACCTGGACATAACTTTTGTTCTGTGGTTGACAAACCTTTAATGTATATTTCACATGTCTATTTCATAAGGCAAACCCTTTCATTTGTTACTGAAATGTATGCTTCATTGACCTTGACTATATATATAGTAATTTGACCTATTTTTGAGGGACATTAACCTTGTAGTACTTTGCTGGCTCAAGGGTATACATTTATGTGCCGCAATCACATCTTTTTTATAACTACTTCAAGACCGTCCGTTTTACGAGAAAGTTGTTGTTGTATTGTTGTTTAACGTCCCGCTCAAGAATATTTCACTCATATGGAGACGTCACCGTGTGCCGGTGAAGGGCGACAAATTTTGCCTATGCTCGGCACTTATGGCCGTAGAGCAGGGAGGGTTCTTTAACGTGCCAACACCTACTGTAACACGAGGCATCGGTTTTTACTGTCTTATCCGAAAGACAGGGACGGCCAACCTACGAGAAAGTAAAGGAACCATGTCCTGTGTCACAATACGTGGCAGTACGATAGGCAAATAGTTCGTCGTTTTCAAAATGGCCAACAATGCCGAGCATAGGACTACACTTGAAAACCTTCACTAACAGTCGATGACGTCCGGCAATCGATGACGTATACTAATTAATGCAAAATTCTCGGATGGGATGTTAAACGACAACACACAAACAAAACTAAGCCCTTATATTCCAAAACTATCGTGCTTAAGAGAAAGAGAAGTTTCCAGATATATATTCAAATACCTTCGGGTCTAAGGTAGCACCTGAACTCACCCCCGGTTTTTTCGTGGGGTTCGTGTTACACTATTTTTAGTGTATTTGTGTATTTCTGTTTGTGATTTTGTTTCCTTTTTTGTTTTGGCCACGATTTTGTCTGTCGTTGACTTATTCTATTATTGAATGCCCCTTGGTATCTTCTATTTCACCCATCTTAGAACCTGTATAGTTTATGACAAGTCATTGCGTACACAAATAGGACTTGTCATTTTTAGTGCAGCGTATGTGGTCGAGTTGTACTTCTTGGTTTGAAATTCTAATCGTTTTCTCAATCAGCATGGGACACATACATTATCTTTTCAACTTTTTTTTACGTTAATGCGAAAAAGGATGAAATACTTTCTTAATCAATAAGATCATCAACAAAGAACTGTAGAAAATCGTCAACATATAAGAAGTTCTGTTGTTGACAGGCAAACCATGAATGGCCCTGATTACTCTCGTGTACTTATAAAACCTCTCATATACCGGTATCAATGATGACTATAAAAATGAGGCGCTTAAATGCACATTGTAAAATGAATGCATTAGTATGCCAATCAGTCCGTGAAATATTTGAAATAAACAACATTTGTAACATTTTATAGACGTGAGGGTAACAGGTGAGGATAGGTGGTTAGTTTAACTGGAATAACTGTTTGCCGGGTTGATGAATGTAAATTGTAAATTAAGTATAGAGACAGATTATGTCTATGTCACAGCCTACATCTATTGACTTAAGATTCGATTTTTCAGTGTACTCATTTCATAATACAATTCTGTACCAAGATCATGCGCGGATCTAGAGAGGGTCGGGACCCCCCCCNNCGGCCCCCCCCCCCCCCCCCCTGGAATTGGCAAAATATATACAATTATGCATAGATTCTCTTTCTAACAGGGCTGGATTTTTTCTTTTTCCAAGTTGGACCCCCCTGAAAAATTTCGACCCGCTGGAAAAAAAACCTGAATCCGCATGAAGATCTCGTTGGACACCACGAAGAGGTCAAATCCCATGACCTCTGTCGATGACCAATCAAATATTGATCTTCAGAAATACAGGGTGTAAATTGTACTACAAGTTCGGATAGAAGGTCTCAATCGGGTTTAAATAGATCCTCACTAGGCGTAGCATAGAAGAATGGCACATATAATACTGTATCAAACTAATGCTCGCAGTCAGTTATGCAACTTAAGAATAAGTTAGGCATATATCCATGACCAATTTCACTTGCAAATAAAAAATTCCAGCTAAAGAAAAAAAACGTGCAATTGATTGTCTGATTGGCGTTTTTGGCAGTTTCTAATCATTACATTACCATAAATCCTCTGGCAGCGGGGTTGCGGTCGCTCAGTGCCTCTGAGCGTGAGATTGTGGGTTCGAATCCGTGATGCGGTTTGGTTTCCTTGTCTTTCGAATGAGACAGTAAAAACGAAAGACCCGTGTTATAGTAGGTGTCAGTGCGTCAAAGAACCTTCACTGCCTAATGGTCAAAAGTGCCAAGTATAGGCAAAATTTCTCGATCATTACCGGCATATGCCGGTGACGTCTCCATATAAGTGAAATATTCTTGTGTCGGATATTAAACACGAATGCAACAAACCAACCATTGCGGTGTTATCAATTTTGATTATTGTATTGTTGTTTAGCGTCCTAGTGTTGTTGTGTAGTGCCCGTGTGTTGCTGTGTAGTACCTGGGTGTTGTTGTGTAGTACCCGAGTGTTGTTGTGTAGTACCCGAGTGTTGTTGTATAGTACCGGCGTGTTGTTTTATAGAGTCCTAATGAATGTTGTTGTTGAGAGTCCTGCTGGCGAATCTTTCGCTTATATTGAGACGTAAGCGAACGTCTGTTAAGGGCTTACAAATTTAGGATGTGCTTAGCATGTGTTGTCCCCTTAGCAGTCAAAGTTTCTGAATGTATCGCGTGTCACGAAAGTTTTGTCTTCACTTGTTCTTCATAAGGCCTCGTCGAGGGTCGAACCCATGATATCGCAGGCTGAAGGCAGGCACTCTACGATGGAACGATAATCATTCTCTCAAAGTCTTTGATATGCGCTGCTTTGCAGTGCAGTGAAAGACACTCCTAAACGACAAAGATCAAGTGTAAATAACTCTTTGAAATGTGAACTACGATTTGCCACCGTTTGGATTCAAACCCGCATCTGTCTGTTCAGTAGTCACGCATTTTCCTCCGAGTCGTGCACAGGAGATACCAATTAACAAGAATAATGTCGAATTCGTCAGGTAGAAGTTTTAAAGTTGTTGTTATTGAAAGTTCAACTCAATATAATAATACATGTAGTAATGTTTAAAACGTTACACAAAATCGGTGTAGGGCTTTAGATATTGGTCTTTGTTCGGTAAGGTCATTGAGAAGCGAAGAGTTTACTTCACCGATCTCTACTGTGACAGGAAATCTCGGATTTTTATTGTCTCGTCCGAAGAGGGTTTTTAACATTATTATCGCTCCCAACTCAAAATCTCCTTTTAAAATAAGACGACTAGTGTCAGAATTATTAGATAAGACCCTCGATATATTGATTTGACTTTCATGTCTTCTTAGTTCTTTTTTTTCAATGGATTACTACTTCTACTACCAATCGCTTCAATGAGAAATAAAAACACTCAATGAACGTGTGTATTTGTTGGTCATTTAAGATTAGGTATATTTGAACAAGCTACTTAATAATCACTAAATTCCAACGACACACAAACAACGCAGTACTAATACCCTGAACACGACCGTCTCTTTAAATGACCAATTACGGTCAAAACGGCACAAAGGCGACTAAAGAGGATTAGAAAATAAAAATAAAAATATAATTAATACCTTAACTCGTAAGCTTACACTCACCTAGAATTGATATAGGGTCATGCTGGCCTCCTTCGGGTTTTATCCACAAAGACACTGTAAACTCTCTATTTGGTATGACGAAACTAGACATTTTACCGTTAGTCCGTAATTTTAACAATTCTTTTCCGGAAAAATATACTGCGGTATCCGTTTTGGTTTTCTTTTTCCGGTGTACACCCGCGCTCCTCGGGTGTCTCGATAAATGTTGTAGTTTTGCTTGTGCGGTTTTCACTGTACTTGAGCATGACGCAAAACTTTTTTGTTTCAGACTTTTATACTTCTGTATAATTTCTTCTTTCCTTTTAACATGCTTATGAAATTTTCTGCCGAGTTGCGCAAATCCCGAATTTAAAACTTGATCTACACCGAAAAGTATGACCAGTAAAATCGCTATCCTAAATACACACAGTCCTCTGTATACGTTCATTTTAAGAGGAAATTGTCAAGTAATTTATCATGTTTGTTGCAAACACACTTGTTGAATACCATGTACGATTAAATTTCAATCATCAAAGTATATATGTTTTCAAATACTACCCAACCACGTGACTTGCGTCATCAAATAAGATTTTGAGCTCTGCTCATGTATGCATATCCAAGATATTTACAAGTTGACTGTTGTTATTATTGTAACTGACTTAATATGACTGGGGAGCAGATCGATTATAGAACCATTCACCTCGTGTCGAGTTATTTCTTGTGTTAGCCATCATCAGTGATTAGCGAAGATCTTACGTTTTCAAAATTGTATAGATTCCCCAAGCGAAAATTGGTCTGGTCAGCTCAATTAAAGATTACAATGACCAGTCTGGTGGACGGAGGTCTATTGGATTTATAAAGTGCGTGACGAAGATCACGTTCGCCCAGTAGACAGTAGTAACTAAGATAAAGTCGGTTCGTAATTGGATATTATTCCTCGTCCACAACTGATCACACGCACGTGCGTCAAATTATTGCAATTCTTAGCTGACACAGAAATAGCATTATTTGACAAAAATTGGAGAAACCGAGAATAACTGAGTTAATTTCTGATAGAACACTCTTATAGTGAAATACTGGTGCATTAAAGTCAGGAACGCGGTTTACAGTGTATGGCATATTGAGATTTGAACTTCAAATTTGGATATTCAAAATTGCTTTATTTTTTTTTTTACTCCGCAAGATTGTAGAAAAAGCTATGCAATATATCACTTTGATACACAATAAAGAAGAACTGCAATACTCTCTGTAATGGGTATTAGTTAGTTTGTTTAACACATAAAAGCACATTTATCAAGGTATCAATCGCCAGAAGTAACAGGAAGCAAAACAATCTTACCTGTTTTAAGAGATCGTCCAGGGAAAGGACCAAAAAGGTCACATATGACAGGTGGTCTCTTAATCCAGGTTATTCGTGTAGCAAAAAAGCCATTTTGGAAATCATACATTTAGGTCATATAAGACAGGTAATCCATTAATTCAGTAGGTCTCTAGATAGGCAGGTTAGACTGTATATGAATGATGGATATATGGACAAATACGGACCTCTGATAATCCAGAGATGTGATTAGGTGCCATGGAGAAGCTTCCACTACGGACGGGTCACATCCGCCATGAGTACAGAGTCAAATTCAAATGAAATATTTGAGAAACGAATTCTCGTCAGGCAATACGGGAGTTTTGAGATTGTAACTCTTTTGTTCTTGGAGGCGCGATTAAACGTTACGTATCAAAGAAGATGGGACTGTTTTCCAAAGTAAGCAAAGGGTACATCAGTAACACAACCATATAGCATTTATTTCGAGGTAGAAAAGAATTCTCGATGTCTTTTTAGGTGTAGATACTAAGGGATATAATTTTGATGACGTCTAAATGAGGTATATCCTGAAAACAGTACTGATATACAGGTATACGCGTTGTTTTTTTTAACAAGAATAGTCCCACATTCCTGTACACTTCACAAGCTAATCGCGTCTTCACGCTGAAGAGTTTTACAAAGGGAGAGTATCTCAAAACCGCCGTTTTAACCACTGTTACTGACATCAATTTGCCACAGTCTAAACAATTAATTGATACACACGAAAAAAAAAACATTTGTTATTATCATGAGACATTTTAATGAACATTTTTAATAAAGGAAAATGAATATCCCAGACATAGAAATCATAAGTTTTCCTATTATAATTCTAATTAAAATTAAAATTAAAATTTAAAATTTTTAAAATCTCCACAATTAAAAAATGTTCAGTCTGGTGCCGACTATTTCAGCCTCAACGATGTACACAGTCGCATCATATTCGGTTTGATCGAGCTCTGCACATTCAAGATTCATTACTGCATCGGTGAAATTCTTAACATGGGTCTTAATGTGGATCCTTTTGGATATGTCTAGATTTGTGACGAGAAGCTACGATCAAAATTCGGGAAAACTTTTAATGACACAATAAGAAACCGACCACTCGTATGGATTTTCTTTGCAATACATTTAGGTGTGGAATGACGTTGCACGCCTACGCGGGATTCAATACTAATCCGTATTCAAATTTGATTTGGACACAAAACAGAGATGTCTAAAAGTCAATTGTTTCCAGAAGACGACCTGTCATTACAGGAAATGTGGTTTCCTGGGGGTGGTTGAAGCAGAATTCGGTTTCTTACAGTATGAATTTTAAATTCAACGATTTCTTTAAACTAAATATTATCAGAACAGCTGGCTTTGGTGTAAACGGATGCTGGGTTGCATTGTCATAATCTCCGCCTCGTTTATTTTCTCATTGAAGAATGTTTGTCTACGGAACTTTTTTTGAATAAAAGACGATACATTCTTATTCTTCAGAAACTAGGTCTTCCTACTGATGGTCTGATTTTATCTATACTGCACACTCATGATCATGATTTCGTCATATATGAAATGGGCAAAATGCCGAGTATATGTGTGTTAGTTATCAAGTGATTCATAAAGGGAAACACCATCATATTTTGGAACTATGCATTTAGGTCACATATGGCATGTAGTTCTTCAAATCAGTGGGTCACTAAGGCAGACTAGACTTTATCAGTAAAGTCATCAATATTCGCATATGTATTTTTTTCTTTACGCGAATCGATGATTTTACAATTTTTTCATCGCAAGATTTATTGTATGTTTTTTATTTGTCATGACGATGTGCCACGGATATTTGTATTGTGTTGCACGTTCTGAATCGTTACCTAGTCAAAAGTTTACGCGAGAAATTTATTTCGCGAGTTAAATTTCTTTGACTCTCGTTAGTTAATAGAATTCTTGCGAACAAAACTTCAAAGTTCATACACCGGAAATCAGATAATATATCCATCACAGTAAATCTATTTTTTTTTATTTCAGAAGTCCTCGTTTGTCCAACATTTACTACTAGATTGTAGAATGCTTGAAATAAGAAAACACAAAGGGACATTAACAATTCCAAGTCCAATAGTACACGATAGATTGGGATATTCAGCATGGAAAATGAATAAAAATACATAACGGATGGGAACAGGTGCCCAGACGGAGTTATCGTCCCCTGGCAGTTTTGTCACGTCCATTGTAATTGTTTCATGGCAACCTCTCAAGTTTGCTAATACGTAAAGCTTAGCGAAAATGTAATGAAATTGGACCTAACTTTGATTGACAACATTAAACCAGTTTTTAAAGTCGAGCTCCTGATAACGATCCAAAGTCCAAATTGCGTTTAAAGTTTAACACATTTTTTCCATTAATAGAAATGGAATTGGTCATATTTTTTCAAACATAATTTGTGCCATTTCCTTAACATAGGTAATCAACAATGCTTCACATATGGCGGTATATACAATACTGTAGATTCCTTATTTCTCGCGAGTATTAAATTCCGCGATTTTAACATTTGCATCAAATCGCGAGAACTTAAAAAATCGCGAATTTAAGATCCGTAGAACTAAACTTTTGCGTTCTAATAATATTTCCTAAAAACCAAATCAAAAGTTAATCTAATGTTCTAGAAATAATCATAAGACATGTATAACCCGTTACATTTTACTCTCTAGAAGTCAAAAATTTTGTCTTGTCTCATTTTTGTCACTAAATGAGTCATACTGATCCAATTCCGAGCATTGTGAAGAGTTACAACAGAATACTTGTAATTGAATGAAACATTTTTCTTTAACTATCAAATAAAGTAAGTTCATATCAAACAATTATACACTTTAGCAGACCTGCTTCGATTTAATTCATAAATCAAGATTCGCGTATCAGTATTCCACAGAGAACAAATTTGTGTGAACATTTAAAAGCGAGAACATAAAAATCGCGAGTGTGTCCTCTCGAAATAAAGCGGATATAAAGTGCTCCCTTTTATTCAGGAATCTATAGAATACTTTATTTTCAGCCACTTCAGTGCATATGACGTAAATATGCGCCATGACGTAATATTTCTCTGAATGCGTTTGAGGAATATATCTATCACTAAAAAATGCAAAACCCAAGCTTACAATTTCTGCGACTTTTTGGTAAATAAAACATCGAAAACTCTTTATTACTTTTGGTACATCTCGTATTATAAATTAAGTATCTGTTTGAGAGCAATGAAACTGAAAAATATTGTTTAATACTAGAAACAAGACGTGGCAACGTCTGTTTGCACAGCATCACAGTAATTACACTCGGTCATAAAAGTATCGTAATATCAAAAACGCGCTGGAAATGTTAAACTATTTTCACAAACAAAATATGGAAGAAAGAAAAAGAAAGAAAGAATGAATGGATAATGATGATGATGATGATGATGATGATGGTGATGGTGGTGATGATGATGATAACGACGATTATTATGATGATAAAATTAGACCTAATAGATCCAGAGGAAGAGAGTGGACTTCATATTATTTGTTGAGTTATCCCCTGAATCCAATCACAGTTGATACCTTGTAACTTGGTATGCATGAAGTTTACATCAGTTAATCTATATTAGGTCAAAAGTCAGGAAAATGTTCTTGAAATAATTTGTATCCACTCGAACGACAACCAAATCATATCTTTATAAGGCTGTTGGTACCGAGCGATAGGTATAATCGGGGGAAATGTCCACCAGCAGTGATATATACTCTTTTTTAAAAACCAGAAACCAAGGTAATACAATTAAATGTTTACATATTTCACAACAAGTTTGTTATCAGTATAACGTGTCCCTCCACATCAGAAATCACTGTCCAACTCATTCTAATATGTTTTTGTTTATCATTTTCAGTATCAACATTTTCTATGTTCTTTCATCGCAAGACATCAATCATTTCCCCGTGCGTCAGAGTTGTGAAAGTATCGTGTCACATATACAAAGAATGTACCACGAACATTATCGAATAGTTTATGTACCATCAAAGTTATACTATGATTTTATATACCACCAAAATTATGGAATGTTTTTATCTTCTTATTTCCAATCTTTGATTGCCCTTAAGGATATTAACCCGCAGATCAATATTTGTATTGATGACCTTGGTTTATAGTTCTGCCGTATGACGAGGATGGGGGTCACTCGTGGCCGCTACACACTGAATCACCATACTTCGGACGTCAATTCGTATATCCTTTATCCCAGAAATTATTGTTCCCGGGAAAGACATGATGAGAGCTTTATTTCGGAACGTGATGGAAACGTCCATAGGATCGTGACGTCGGGAATGAATCAAGGAGTGCATGATTAGTGGGATTAATTGGAAATGGCTCGGAGAATACGGGATGAGAAGTCTCCGGATAGCTATTCTACGTTTACGAAACACCTATTATTATCGTCTACCATTTAAGTATTTGAAGTGTAAAACTGTCCATTTTTCGACATTCCTTGCTTTGTTATATTGTAAAGCTCTATCGTATGCGATCAATAATTGATTAAGAAATATATATATAGAACAAATGAGATAAAATTATTTTTTTTCAATTTTCTTTTGGTAGTGCCTTTGGTATTCGTTAAATTTCATGCGAATGATTTCTTATACTTTCATATGTAGATATGAGGGCTACTATTTGCAGTATTATTTCCTTTAGTTTTGGCCCTGCTGTTGTCTGTAGTTCGAGCTTTGAATGACTCTTGATATCCTTAACTTTCTCTTTTAAAATGATACTGTTTTGTCTTTTTTGCCGTATAAACTGAGCGATATGACGATGTACTGAGGGAACCAAAGCCCGGTGGTTTATCTTCTGGTTAAAATAGCAAAACCTAGAGGATAATGCTGTTGCACATAGGATGATTAGATCGAATCTTTTGTTTAACGATCTTACGAATTTGGTTTTAAAAATGCAGATCTGTTGTTCGCTTACTATCTTGAAAAGAGGGGCGTCCATGGCCGAATTGGATTGTTGAGCCTTAATCTCTCGCCTCTCTTCAGCGCGGATTCGAACCTGGAACCTAATTTGATCATGTATGAGAGTTTGTCAGTTTATTTGCAGAAGGGCAGGAGTCTCATACTTCAATAAAAACTTACCGTCAGCTTGACTGAAGGAATGTGGGGTAACAAGAACAACAACCATCTGGAAAGAAAGTCAGTTTCCGTATTGGACGAATTACAGAAAGATGTCCGTTATTTCCAAATAAGAATCTAGGATTTTATATTTTTGCATATTTACGCTATATTACACACTCGCGAAAAAGTTCGAACTTGACATTAACATGGAACATACAACATAAACTAGTACCGTTACCAGTATAGGTGCAAAAAATCGTCTCGTGAATAATTTTCAAGCTACTGTTTCGCCAAAATAAAGTAACGCAAAATTTTACGGATATAAAGTATTCTTCGTAACCGTATAGCACGTTATTTTGTGGTTCCTCCTTCTGCGATATTTTTACGTCAGATGAGCATTGCAAAATATTGGAACGCAAAATGTTAAAACGGACACAGAATACACGACAATATCAACGAGATCTTTTGGGGTTGTTTTGGGGGTTTGGGGGGGGGGGTATGTTGGTTTTTTTGGGGTTTTTTGGGAGGGGTTGTCCCAGTAAAAAGCATATACGCTGGGTTAATTTCTGGATCATTTGTGATATGAAGCATTCATGTTTGTGAGAATAGTATCATAACACATTGACAAGCCATTTCCATGTATGTAGATGTCGAATTAAATGCTACAACCAGCTTTTTCTTCTTTTGATACAGAAACTTTTGAATGAATCCTACTTCATATTAATTAAGGAATAGGTGGGTCAATAAAGAAATGACTAAAAAAAAAAATAAAGAATTCCCATCGGAATTCCGACATTTTGCTGAGATTCCTAGTTCCCAGACATTTGATATACATGAAAATTGTCTACCTCAAAACCCAGCATTTTATATCCACTATCGTGTACCAGAATCAGAATTATGAAATATGTTGGATAGAGTTGGTTGATTGTATTGCTATTTAACGTCTAACCCAAGAATCTTTCATTTATAATGGAAACGTCAGTGTATTAAATTTTCTCCATATATTTAGACATCATACACATCTAGCTAAAGTAGTGAGACTTGCAAACATCATTGATAACCTGAAAAAACCGTGGAATTGTTACAACCAAAGGCGGACATATCAATCCATTTCGGCCTAATAACATATCCATCTTCCCTACTAGACTTGACCTTAACATTCTGAAGTCAATTCTTTGAAAAGGGGTGAAGTAGAAGATACCAAGGGGCATTCCAAATTCAAAAAGTCAAAAGACAGACAATACCGTGGCCAAAACAAAAAGGAGACAAAACTACACACAGAAATACACTTCTAACTAAAAATAGAGTAACACGAATCCCACTGAAAACCGGGGGTGACTTTGGGCTCACGGTGGGTGTGATCAGTCAACAGATTAAATTCTTACTTATCCGTGACACCTGATCCCACCTCTGGATTTTTGTGTTTATCCTATATTCACTGGACAAGTTTATTATTAGATATTATTAAATAGAATGCAATATACATGCATATGCATGCGCAGATCCAGGATTTTTTTCCAGGGGGGTCGATTTTTTCAGGGGGGGGCGATTTTTTCCAGGGGGGTTCAATATGTAAAAAGGAAAACCTTTCCTGTTAAAATGAGAATTTAAGCATAATTGACCATTATTGGTATATATTTTGGCAATTCCAGGGGGTCCGGGATCCGGGGTCCGGACCCCCTCTAGATCCGCGCATGATATGTATATTAGCAAAATATCGTTTATAAATTGCATCTATAGATATGATTACCAATTTTCTTCTGTGTGTCATATTGTCTTCTCTGATCTTAAGGCGCGAGTTTTTAGCAGCATCTTTCATTTTCTCCAGACAAATCTGTCATTTGCTTACAACAAAAGCAAATTTAGCGATTCCCAGAAATTGCTACCATGAGTCACACAGAATCGTCTCCCGAGGTATGATCATAAGGAGATATTGATATTTCAAATAACAACTTCTGTAATAGTAATTGTATAAACTGACAGGACTAATGGTCATCTAGCGATGTAGCGTATCAATCAGATACAGCCGGACTTGTAATTCAAGGACAACGTCAGAGCCTTCAAGACGGAAAATGTCTACAGGGGTATTTTAGAAAGCACTTCTCGGGCGAATGTCCACCTTAATCATTTTCATAGAATTTTACTGCATTAAAACTAAATTCATAAGAAATATCATTGATTTTGTTGTCTTTTATTGTTTGCTTTTTTCTTTGTTCGTCATCATTATTATCGTCATCATTATTGCCATCATCATCATCATCATCATCATCATTATTACATGTATTATTATTATTCTTATTATTATAGCTTTTATAAATACTATTATTATTATCGTCATCATCAATATCATTAAACCATCGACGTCATGACCATCGTCATTATCATCATTTTACGTATTATATTGATACTCCGCCTTCGACAAGTCATACTGCGCCATATCAACCCAGTTGGGAACTTAACCAGGTTATAATTTACCCTCATAATTTACCACTGACCTTCCGCAAGTTACCTATGTCGCGTAATAAGTAAGGTTCACACAACGCAGAAATTTTAGCAAAACGCCAAAAAAAAACCTTTTAAACTGGCTCAAAAAATATTTTTGGTTAGCATTTTTAATGATTACTGATTTTTATGTGACAAACACAGGAAAATCATCCCTTGGGCAATATATTTTAAAATTACCGGTAAAGTCAAACCTCTATCTTCACTGCTTCAGATTAATCATTATTTTACTCCAAAAAATTGCATTTGGCTCAAACAAATTCTGATTTGGCTATTTTTCGCTCAAAACTTTGACACCTACGTATGAACCTTGATAGTCTTCGTACAGGGGTCTGTTGCGAATCGGAGGTACAGAGCTTTGTGATTGAAAGTGCACTTTAATATTGGAGCCTATTTAACGGAAAAGATTTATCAAATGAATTAGAGTCCAACCTAATATAGCGGATTATCCTTGGAAAGCAGCAATAATGGTCACATATGACAGGTGGTGTCTTAAATCAGGTAATATATATATAAACTGTTAATCCATAAATTTTCATGTAATTTGATTTTGGCGAATCAATAGTTATGCACTTATTCGCGATGTTTTAGTTTGGCGTGTGTACATGATAAGATAAAAGGTTATGTTGTATAATACCTGTTAATATCAGTTTGGTATCTAAGACAGAATTTTATTTCCACGAGTAAGTGTTCTCGCTTAAATTCTCGAAATTAAAAATCTCGCTAATAAAACAGTACAGTATTTACAGGGTAAAGAAGCCATTTTGGGAATCATACATTTAGGTCATATAAGACGGGTAAACATTTAATTCATTTTTTCTGCCATTGGTGATTGTTTTCTTGGGTTTGACTGCAGTAGCAAACAATCAAAATTCCTTGTGCTTAAACGGTGTGACATTAAAAGAACGATTAAAAGCGTAGTAATGACTCGGTGGTATTTGTTGCTACCTCTTGTAGAATTGGGGTCGATTACAGGTTAAACAAGCCGAAATCCTCAAAATCGTCTCTGTGTAGAAATATCATTGAGTTACCTAGATTCTTTCAATAAGACGGCAACAAATGTTCGTGAAGGACTTTTTTAAGCCGGTATGTTCGGTACTGACTGGGGAATATCCTTAGGAAAGAGGAAGCATATAACTGCAGGGAAGCACTAGGACGGGAGCCTAAAGGATAAAGAGCCAGGAGGACAAGATCAAAATGGAGAAGAGGGGTAGAGGAAGAGGGTAAACAGCCGGATGGACAAACGGGGTGGTGCCAAAGTAGCAGCTAGGGACAGAAAGAAGAGGCAAGACGGCGTACCGGCCTTTTGTGCCTTCTGGTGTGGAGAGAAAAAGGTATTGTTGGCTCTCATGGTCAATTAGTAGTGAGAAGTCTGATACCGGTACCATCCTCAGTATTCTCTTCAGATACCATGTCCTTGGTGAAGTAAAAACACTAGCTACTCAAGTAAATGCCTTTGGTCTCTATAACCCGGATTCGAACCAACCTTTCTCACTACTCGGCAATCTAGATGTTGAATATATCAAAACAAGCAAACCATTGAAAGGTCAGCAAGAACAGCATCAATGATAATGCACGTACCAAAGTATTTAAAGTTGCGTAATCTTGACCCAGACTAGAAAAATCAAATCAATTTTCCCTACGATTATGATTTAGATTTGATGTTTATTCTACTAAAACGTAAGAAACCCGGTGATGATTCACGATTTTATTGGCACTGCAATGCAAAGTGATAAATAAATAATGTTTCTTTCTTATTACATAAATGTCACTAAGACTGAGCTTCACTTTCGTCCGTACAAATGTACAAAAAGATACTGTAAATCCATTTTTTTCGCGAGAATTTTATTTTCGCGCAAATAAACAACAATACCTGCTCGCGAAATTTTGTTTCCCAATTTATATTCTAATCCAGCATTAACAGCAGTTAGACTTTAGCGACTACTTTCTGGTGACAAGGACCATTTTTGCGGCTCCAATAGTACCATTTGTATATAAATCAACCCGTATATAAAGACCTCCTTCCTATAAAGACCGGTGTGTCCTTAAGGAGGTCGTTATGCAATATTCGCTGTATTGACCTTGCAAATACATGCACACTCGTTAAATCATACTGTATAAAGGGTTATTTTCGCTCGGTATCATTTTCGCCCAAATGTACCTGTAAATAGTTTTGTCCTTTTTAAATATTCGCCCCAGTCTCGCCATAATACTACTCAATGAATTTACTGATTTAAATTCCCCAGTTTTGAATTCGCTCACTGACGATTGGGGCGAAAGGGACGAAAATAAAACGGGTTAAATTTTTCTGTGTATACAGTTGTCTCACAAAAAAAAATGATAAATGGTCGATTTATAAAAATTATATTCCACGAAAATTTCTGGTCTTGCAGAACGACTTTAAAATGCATCATAATACATAGGTTACTTACAAAAAAATTTAAGACTCGTTAAATAAAGCCTTTGCTCTCGCAAATTAATGAAAAATAATTGACCTCTCTTGAATCAGATTCCGAATTGCTGTATTATCTGTACTCAGAGCATGGATGACATTTCATATAAATTAGCTTCACATTTATTTGCATGCACACAGGCGAAAATATAGTCTTTGCTAATAAATAATAAATAGCTTATCCGTGAACATTTCTGAACTTACGGGTTGCCATTAAATGCACCATACAACGTATTTGGCCTACGAGTGCATACGCACTTGTGAAAATATTCTGTTCTAACAGTACTTTGAGCAATGATGACATTTCATATGAATTAGCTTCTTGTGAAGTCCCAGGAATGGACGAGCCGTCCGAGTTTTGATTACAAATTCCGTGTCTAGACGCCTGATATGAGATGAACTGAGAGGGACGAAAAATAAATCAAATATTTTATTATCACGTATACGTTGTATTCTTTGCTTTCTGTCTCGGTCGACGTTTATAGTGTTTCAATGCAAATGAAATGCTTTAATCACTCCGCTTCAGAATCACGGATGTATATTACCAATAAATTTGTTTATTTCTTATCCGATAGGATATCTTTGTATAGACAAATTGTTCAATGTCCTTAAGTATAATTTATCATAAGATACGAACAAAACTACTATGAAGCACTGCAAGATGAAATGTTTTTAACAAATTAGATATCAAGTGGAGAGAAAAAAGGACAAGAACTGAATTTTAAGAATTGCTGAATTAACCGGTAAATTATCGTTATATCGAAAAGGATATTTTACTCTGATCAGTAAATTGCACTCTACGACTACGTCTTTCTACAGTAGAACAAGAAATTTTCGCGGAACCATATTTTGTCGAATCGATTGTTATGTACTTATTCGCGACACTATATTTTCGTGCGTGTTCATGTTAAGTACAGTAAGCTATGTTGTATAGTATGTATTAATTCCAGGTTAGTATATTTAGCGAGAACTTTATTTTCGTGAGTAAGCGCTGTCTTGTAACTACGCGAAAATAAAATCTCGCGAATAAAACTGGATTTACAGTAATTACGCCATGGGCATCTTCAATTGACAACGGCATTTTACACCAATAAGGGGGCGCTGACTGCTTCTGGACACCTGGTCCCGTTCCATTAGGGATCTGCAATACTTTTCTTCTACGTTGAGACCATTATTTCCCTCATATTTATTAGGAATTGGGTTTTCGAATATCCCTTGGTACTTTCTTCAGTTTTATTCTTGATACAAAATATCACAGCTGGGATTCTTATTAGATACTATAATATCGAAATTTTGCGATTGTATTACTGTTCAATTGGCCTTATTGGATATCTCTGTCATCTGCAAACAAAGACTAATATAATGTTGGTTTAAGCCCCTCTGTAAAAAGGTAACCGGTTTACCAAGATGAACATTTTCAGTTCCCCTGAATGGTATCTATCTTTTGACACGGTACTTGATCAAGTCATAGAGCTCACGGCGGGCGTGACCGGTGACAAGAGATGCTTACTCCTCCTTGGCACCTGATTCTACCCCTGTTGTGTACAGAGGTCCTTGTTTGTTCAACTCTTTATTTTGTATTCCTTATGGGAATTATGGGATCGATCATCGTTCGTTACCTTTACCTTTTCATATAAGGGTTGAATACATGTATGATTAATTGCTAGTCTCAATAAAAAAAGAAATATGTCAAGTACTTAAAACCACATATACCTTGTTAACAATCTTATATTGATATATCGTAAGAGGAAATATATCAGTCTGATGAATACTGGACAAATACAGACCTCTGAAAATACAGAAGTGGGACCAGGTGCATAGGAGGAGTAATTAATACCACTCAGACCAGCTGTCGAAGAGTATTTGAATGTCTGACCTACTTTTTGTATATTACAGATGAAAAAATAAATACTGACCAATGTACAGTAACCACTAAATCCAGGTTACAAATCAAAGAACTGAAAGTACTTATCATATGGAGATCAGGAAAAGACAACTGCTAGTTTTACTCTTTGCATTACGATACATGAGGGCCAAATTGTTCAACAGTTGACAAAATTTAATGAAGATTTAACTATAACCGTGGATTGCAGAAATATAGTAACCAAGCCTTGTTGAAATTTTCCAAAATCCCATAGATAGTCTGACAAAAGGTTCATTTTAACCTTTATAATCTGTTTCTTTAGCGCTATAATTAACAGTAGGTCTTATTTCTTTCATTTGTTACATTTAATTGAGGGTTAAAAGTTAAACAGCGGATAAACAACTGGGCCAAGGTGAGAGAATAACTTTTGGCCTTTGTACATTTACCATTAAAACCAGATTATGAATCAAAGTACTGAAATTACTTAAACTACATGTAATTAATATCAACTGCTTTAAGATCTTCATCTTGTCAATCCTAGTTAATTATTGATCTATATTTATTTACCACTAAAACCAGGTTGTGAATCAAAGTACTGAAAGTAATGGCAAGATTGAGGCTTGATGTTGATATGTGAGATACCCCGATAAGATTAACTTTTTGGATCGATGCCATCTACCGCAATGAACGCTGCAAAAAAAGAACGAACAAACAAACAAAACAAAAAAACAACAACAACAAAAAACGAAAACAAAAAACACATACACAAAACAAAACAAACAAACAACAACAATATACATGTAACAATAATTGAAATAGAATCAAATCCATATTACGAGTAGGCCTAATGATGTACAAATGTACATTTCCTTTAATGATTAATATATATAATAAATAAATAAACACAAAATCTCATTCTTTACCATGCTGATCACTTTTATGATAATAAGAAATCTGTCCTTATACAATTCATACAAATTCCATTTTGTTTTTAATTATCGACATGCTATGTTTAGAACAACTCTCAGCTGACGAATAGTCAGCAAAATTTAAGCAGATTACATATTAATATTCATAATTTCAGGGTGATCATAATTACATGTACATGTATTTATCTTTTTACAACAATTTGTCTACGTATCAAAGAGATATTAAGAAGAGTGAATACTAAAAAAGATAATTTTAAGTATTATTAATTATTTCATATCGGTTCCATTTGGTTTTACCAAATATTATTTAGTGAATGTCAATAAAATTTCTGGCCAAAATGATATACAGACAAAATGGTCTTTTTACGGAAGATCCATCATTTTGAGGATATCAAGAATCACGTGCTCTGTCAAAAACTTTTAATATAATCGTCCTTATTTTCAACATACATGGAACGTTGTTGAAGGAAATCACATTCGAGATGTGATTATATTTTTTTATATAAACTAAACTCACACGCGTTATATAAACGAATTCAGTATCATAAAAAGACTTGCCATACATGGTCAAATTACTTAGTGTGTGTGTGGTGGGGGCGCTACCGACAACTTCCGTTAGTCCTATTGAGCTTTGCCGCCACGGTGTATACTTCAACGTCCATCACCTACATCTGTTCAAAATATTGAGAAGCATAGTCACTTTATTTTAAGTAAAATACTCTGTCTTTGATCTGTTGGCGGAAATAAATACTTGTAATTTGTATCGTATAATTTATCGCGACTTAGAACTTTACTGTGGAATGTTTCATGTCATATGTTTCACAAAAACCATATAATGGCAATATTCTGACATCTAACAGAAACGCGCCTTTTTCAAAAATGTCAAAAAGCCAATGCCATGAAAATGGTATTAGATGGATGACATTACCTTAAGGAATACACATGCGAAATATTAAAGTCTATCACTTACCAATATTGAATTAATGTTGAAGTCTAAGTTTACAAAAGTAGGCGAAACATCAAGAATGGTAATACAGACGTATGAAAGGTTGAAATATATGCATATATGTAATTATATAGCATTACGATATTCAAGGCATTTATGAAAATCACGGATTATTTGCCAGAAGAATCAGGAGCAAATATACTTTTTGTGAATATCGGACAAACACGGACCATTGACAATCCAGAAGTGGGATAAGGTGTCATGGAGGAGTGAGCTTTGACAATCAAACTCAGGCGAAATAATTAGGAAACAGACTGAATTAAGTGCATTCAGTTTTATTGCATATCATATAACATGTACACCATACAAAACAACACATTCAAAAGAAAAGCTACGAAAATTTCCAATGTTTTGTGGACAAAAAAATCGACAGAAAAGGTAAAAAAATAAGAAAATTAAAATTAGACAAATTTTCGAGTGTCGTCCAATCTTTACAAGATAGACAAAACAAAGTGGTCTTTTTAGAATCAATATGAATTTGGGGAAAAACTTATAATTTTAAACTCAAATTTTTAGGGATTTTTTTTTAAGATCACAAGACCATTACTATAATTACATGTGAGTCAAAGATTTCGATTATAATTTTTTGATTGACGTTGATAAGTGTATTAAATGTTTATAAATTACGTAATCTGCGAAGAGATATACATGTATTTCGTTCTAAGATGTAGCATCAAAATGAAAATGAAACGACAGAATTCACAAGGCAGTTGCCAGTTTGGAATGAAGACGTTATATAGAAAGGAGAGCAAGGTAGAAATGGTCAAATGAAGACACATTTTCATAAAGATATTAATATTGTCAAGAAAAGACCAACATCAGTAATGGTTTGAACAACGGAAATATACAGTGGAACTCACTTATAATGAAGCCTGATATAATGAAATCCCGCTTGATTTGAATCTTAATTCGGATGTCCGAGTTGTGTAATGGTCAGAGCGCTCGCTTCTGCGACCTCTCGACCAATGCGCCCCGGGGTCGAGCCTCGGCAAGGGGAGTATGTGAGATTGTATGGTGGCCACCAACACGTGGGATTTCTCCGGGTACTCCGGTTTCCTCCCACAGCAAGGGCCCCCGCACGCCAACATCTGAGCCAATGAGAGACATTAATATAAGTTATCGAAACTTGTTTGTTAATCGTTGTAAAATAAATAAAGTTTAAACTTTTAAACTTAATTTGAAAGGATGACTTTTATTTGCTTGGTAAATCACATAATTACTATTTTAACTCAGTTATTTTGAAAAACAATTTATTCCCCTTCGGTTTCAATATATCTTGGCTCAACAGTATTATTTGTCCATAATACAAAAACAAAATGGTCTTCTTGTGGTTTAATTATGTAATTACTTTTTCAAGTTCCATATTTAAGTGATTGTTGTTGAACAAACAGCAAAATGATGATTGTCTAAACCGTGGCAGATAAAATTTTAGATCCGAAATGCATTTTAGTCATTCTTCATTACATGGTTAATCCGAAATAAGTAAAATAAGAGAATATTTGATCACTTTCGTCTCTATCATAAAATTTACCTTACAGGTACAGAGATTGGATTTTAATAACGTACATGTAATTGATAGCTTCATATTTGAAATGGTTTGCGTTTGAACAATTTATATCCTATTTCTTTGCCACCTTTAGGTTATGTTTTATTGCTGCCATTTAGAATTCAGAAATATCAATGAACCCCATTTAACAACTTTGAATTACATGGTGATGCATGTTTGTGGAACGGGAGATAACTCGTGTAATTATTTGGTCATTATCACTGGAGGAGTTATCTTTCCTCATTTTCAATGCCATGCCATACAGGATGGGCAATTTCCTTCCTAACGTCATTAAACTCCTAAATACGACAGATAATCCTGTTTGTGTATTTCAAATTGCGTTATTCATAAACAACATGACCCAGTCGAGAAAGGTAAATCTACGGATCATAGTTAATCTCTCAAATAAACTTGGTTCAGTCCGTGTGAATAATTCCATTTCTTACGTAGGATGACGATGTCTTCGCGTCACCATAATTTCCTTCACCGCAGCGATGTCATATTCAAGGTCCTCTTTGCGTCCATTCACTCGGACGATATAGCGGCCATGTCTTTCGTAATGTACCAATTTGACATTACCGATCATATCTTGACTCACTGTAGTAAATCCGGAAAATTTTGCAAAACGTTTATTTTGGCCAATCAGTGGTCTTACATTTTTATTCGCGAGATTATTTTCGGAACTTTTGTGGGTAAGGGTAATAACCTCTTTTTGTATGGTATACATTAAGTGAGGGTAGAATATTTAGCGATACATTTATTTTCGCGAGTAAATGCTCTTGTGTTATAACGCGAAATTAACATTCTCGCGAATAAAGCAGGCTTTAGAGCAATTCCTCAGGGGTTTTTTTTGGGTATACAATATTACAGTGGGAGCTTGGTATTCAGACCAGCTGTGTAGTCAATTAGAAAGTTTCTATAAGCCTAGACTACATTTGCATGACCGCCAATGTGAGCTGGCCCCCTTACTGATGTGATCTATAGATTAAGTCCCACAGGTATGATTATATCCTCTCTCCTTAATCTATAAACATTTCGTCAATTTGTTTCTTTCCTATAACGTGCCAATATCTCTTTTTAAATGACTACTTCCATGATCTAAGTTTTCTTTATCTGCGATTTTTTTTTAATAATAGGTTTCTGGTTGAAATAAAAATAATAAATTGTTAAATCTGAAAGTCTGGTGAAAATACAGGTCTATAGACCTTAATATTTGTAAGAAGATGTACCTGGTCATAAAGCTTTGAACTACCTCTATGATACACGTGGTCATAAAGCTTTGAACTACCTGTATGGTACATGTAGTAGCAAAATCTTACAACAGATAGTTATTGCTAGCAGTAGCTAAAGATACCTCGGTATATATAATGCAGTCCCAAATATCTTAAAATATGTTGTATTTGACGTAAACAAATCGCAAATATGTTACAAATTTCAGTTGTAGTTGCTTGTAGCCAAATAACTTCTAGATATACTTTCTATCTAGTTCAGTATCGACAACATGTAAACATATGACTTTGAATATAATTTCCTTAGCTTTTTGTTAGTACTATGATCAGACACAATACCTATATACATGTATTTATATTGATGTCCCAAATATATAAGAATATTTAATATCATTACATAATTTTCGTAAATTCTACGGTCAGTACAATGATCTGGTTTGTCGATACGGCCTATCATTGGGTCGAATGCTGCCTGAAATGTTTCATACCGGTTTTTAGACTGTTCTTTACACACTGATGTTGACTACGGATTACTCCATTTACCTGATCAAGATATAGGGCTCACGGCGGCTGTGACCGGTCAACAGGGGAAGCTTACTCCTCCTAGGCAGCTGGTCCTACCTCTGGTGTATCTGGGGGTCCGTGTTTGCCCAACTCCTTATTTTACATTCCTTATAGGAATTATGAGATCGATCACTGTTCGTTATCTTTACCTTTTCAGATGACTCTTCGTTGACTGTATGATGTAGCGTGTCGTTGAACTTTTAAAGGTTTGCTTAATTGAAGCACAAACCTCGTTGAAAAATAATTAATTTATGAAAATTCTGACAGAATACTAAAGTATCAATCGCTAAAAAGAATCAGGTTCTGACGTTTGCATTTATCTAACGGGATGAGACCAGGTGTATGGAAATAGTCTGCGTCCGCTTTTGACATGTCATCTGTTACAAATGTTCAAAAGAAACCCTACGATTTCAGAAAAATGTCGAGTTCGGTTGAAAGTGCCATGTGCTCTGGTCTGAAAAGCAAAAAGTAGTAACTGTAAATGGTCGTGCTCCAGAATATCATCAATAACCATTGAGAGGATGCACATTATGCATTCCATATTACACATTGCCTTTCATTCAAAAGTTGTGATATATACGTTACTATTTCTGTTTGTTTGTTTTGTTTTGTTTTTGCGTCACACTTTACAATCTTTCAGTCAAATGGTAGCTGTCAGTTTTTATTAGTGAGGGAACTCGGTCACTAATTTACCCTGGAGGAGAGACCACCGGCCCTCCACAAGTAAACTGGCAAACTTTATAACATAATCAGGTTAGGTTTCAGCGAGGCTCGAACCCGCGCTGACAAGAGGTGAGAGACTGAGTGTTTTAGAGTGCAATGCTCTAACCATTAGGCCACGGAGACCCTGAGTTTCTATTTCTAAGCGAGGTAACAGTCACCATTCGAATATTGTGAAAATAATGTGTTGTACCATAGACATTAAAGACGCGATTGGTATAAACACACAGCTTATGTGTCGGTCATCTTCAAAATTGATTTGGACAGTAATAATACCGTTTTCCATATGGCTATTACGAGGACGTTTTGCTAACACCAAAAATTATCCCAGTATAACATTCAGTAGAGTAGAATTTGAAATCATTCGGGAATCAATTTTAAAGTGGAAGTGCATTGATTTCATTGCTTTGATGAACTTCCAAAATTATCCCAGTATAATATCTATAAGAGTATGAGTTTAAATCATTGGACAATCAATTTGAAAGTCGAAGTAGTGTATTGCATTGCTTTGACGAACTTTACGCCAATAGGACAAGATAGTGTTTTTGTGTGACCAGTCAGTGGGGAAAACTTATTCCTCCATGGCGCCTGACCTTACCTTTGAGTTTGCAGAGGTCCGTCCGATATTTACCATATTGTACATTCATTGCCTCCCGATTCTTTTGCTGATTGAAACCTTGGTGTCTGTGAGTTTTGTACTGTAAATCCGGAAATTTTCGCGGAACCATATTTTGGCGAAACTGTAGCTATACAATAATTCGCGATTATTTTCGCGTGTGTGCATGTTAAGTAAACAGTTTATTTTGTATGGTGCATGTTAATTTCAGATAAGTATATTTAGCGAGGATTTTATTTTTGCGAGTGAGTGCTCTCGCGAAATTACGCGAAAATAAAATTGTCGCGAATAAAACTTGATATACAGTATATACATTGTATGTATAATCTAGGAATCTAAATTTAATTACCCATATACGTGACTGGTAAATAATGAACCGATATATAATCTTGTTTGTCTATTTAACTGCATGAAACAAAAGAGAGAAAAAAACATGACATTAAATGGCAAACAAGTTTTCTTAAATCCTAGAATATATGTACATTGGCATCAGGATTAGATCTTCGAGTTCCTCCAGTCCTACCTGCATGTGTAAAGATGTTCCATTCGATTATGGCACTACTCCGAAGTTTAGTGTATCAAATAAATTGATTGTTCGAAAATCCATGACAAGTTGAGCAATAATAACGGTCTCATTCATCTCATTCAACATGGAAAACAATTGCAAATCCCTAATGGGATGGGACCAGGTGTCCGGAAGGTGTGGGCGTATCCAGTTGGCATGCCACGCCTATCAGAAATGTTCCACGGAAACCCTATAGCTGCGAGCTCGGTAAAAATGTCAATTTCGTTTGAAAAAAAATCAGGTGTTCCTAATCTGATTAACAAAAGGTAGTCACTGCGCTCAAGAACATCATCCATCATCCAAGACAGGGGACCCCATGGACTTCCGTAGTGATGATTTGAAGCGGCGTTCAGTAAAAAGGACCATTTGTTATATAATAAATAAAACATAGTTTTTGATCAGTTTTAAGTTCTACTCGTACGTGTGTTATTGGTATGTGAATCGGAGGACTCTACCTTTCCACTGGGCTCTTGGCCGAAAGCAACAGTTTGGTCCCTGAGTTCAGTCTAACGCATGCTAACCAAAACCTCCATTAACGAGTGATTTGTTTTACATTAATTTGAGCGTTCTTAATTTTTTGTTATTTATTTGTTAATACATGTATATGTAAATATTAAACTATCCATTCAATGAGTTTTTAAAAGGGACTTATCGAATTAGCTCTGACGTTTCACTGAAATCCAGTCAACAGTTCGACGAAAACAGCCAATATTTATCAGCGGTCAACATTTGGACTTCTATTAAAGCAACAGTTCTTATTTATTTAACATTCTGGAGGAAGGGTTTTATAAAGTTTGTTAGATTGCATTGTTGCTTAACGTTCCAGTCAAAATTTGTTCTCTTATATGTAGAAGTCATAACGTGTCGGTAAAGAGCGATAATACTTTGTCTTTGCTCGGCACTTATAGACATCGAGCAGGAACATTTCTTTAACGTACCGAAACCCACTGTAGCACGGGACTTTGTCTCGTCCGCTAGATAGGGACAGCCAACTACAGCATGGCTCGGTTTGCTTTAATGTTTGATAAGCTTTCTATTGTCGAAGACTCAGTTCTTTACAAATAAAATTACATCTTTAGCAATGTAAGTATATTTTGAAAAAAAAAAATCCATATACATGTACTAGTAAAAGATTCTCGAGTGTGGACATCAAAAAACAACACAACACCAACCAATCTTAATATTTCGACCGACATCGTTATTTTACCAAAAACGTAGTGTTTCCGTGGAATATTTGCTACGGGTGTGACATGCCAACAGTGGACGCTGACTCCATCCAGACGTACACGTGACCCACTTCCACTCATTACAGGGTAGGCAATTCTTTTCCACGTTGAGACCATTATTTTTCCTTAACTTGTCATATTTGTTAGGACTTACATACTTGAATATCGGTTTTTAATTTCATACATGGTTAACCAAAGTGATCGAAAGAAGCAATCTTTGTGCAAAGAATGGAAATTATTGATGTTGTCATATTCATCATAAATTATTATTAGCATTAGCCAAATCAAAAGTCCTTCATCGTCATACGATGACGTCTCCCTATATATTATGTAATAAGTGAAAGATTTTTGTGTGGAACGTTAAACAACAAAACTATTGAAACACAAGGGCTATGCAATGTTGCCGAGCATGGCCTAAAGCTGTTAAGAGATAAAGAAAAGAGTCAATGGCTTTTGCATATCATCTTTGTCTTTATGGATGTGAAACTGTATCCACAGACAAGATCGGCATTCATACTCAAATGCCGTGGATTCGAGGTTCGGCAGGGCGGCTGTTTTACCCTTCCGTTGAATGAAACAGTAATTTAAATCGAGGTCCCGTGTCACAGAGGGTGTCGGACTTTGATTTCCCAATTACCCTTACTTAGAGTGGGGCACAGTTTGTACCCGTTTGTATGCTGACAATTAGTTGAAAACGATTACCTCTGAAAATGAAGTCAAAAGCAATCAAATATAAGTATCCTCTGTGTACCTTTTCAGTGTGTTACATTTATTTTTTTTTTCTTTCTTTTTTAATTTTATTTGTACAAGAATATTTCGGATTTCATCTATAAAAGTATAATGGTACGATAGTACTTATGAAAAGTTTTCTGTCAAAATAATAAAGGTTTTATATGTCTCTATAAAAAAAAATCCAATGTTTTCAGTTATCATGACTCTGAATATAAATACCAGTTACAAAAATCTTAATAACTTCTGATGCATAGCTGTTGACTGTAACCATATCAGTATAACAACATTGGCCTAATGTACTATGTTCCAGGGATCTTTTTATCTTGCCCTCTCTATGTCATATAGTTTTAATACTATTTAATACTCATCTGCGGGCCTCCTCGACCGTCTCATCAAAGGATCAAATTATTATTAACAATTCTAATTATAAACTAAGTAAGTTTAGTAATAGTAACTTACTGTGGTCTTTATTTCAAACCCTTCGTTACATTTAACCAAAGATTAAAATTCAACCGGCTGATGAGCAACTGGGCCCAGGTGAGTAAGTTACCCGTTATTTATTGTAAATTAAGTAAATAAAAATAGTGTGTTTTGTCTTCTTTTCTCAATAAAGTAATACGATACATTTATATATTTGAATTCCCTCCAGTAAGAAAACGTGACATAAGCCGTGCTCACTAAGTCTTCCTTTTATGACATTTACTTACCAAACAATCAGTAGAGCTTATTGTGACGTCATAATCCAAATGACTGACGTCATATTTCGAAAATTTGAGAGTATGACCTATATTCTTTTATAACGTCAATCAATACATTTTGCAGACAATGCATTTTTCGGCATTTTTTCTATCTATGACGTCAAAAACTTCTGATGAAAAGGCACATGTCAAATCCAAGCAACTCATAAATAATTTTTTGTTGCACGAGAAAAAAAATGCATCTAGAGCAAGAAATCCGAGGGTGGGATATTACCTACTAACCTGGAAAATAATGCAATTATTGAGAACTGGAACAGAGTATAAATGACTGCTGTGGTTTTTATTTGGCAGATATATTGATTTCAAAGTGAGTTGTCGAAAGTCCTACCATCAAAGTGTCTGCAAAGACAACAAATATTGAGTTACTACTAGGCATGAGCGTTATAATTGGAATTCTTTTCACAAGTTGTAACACTTGATTTTATTGTTGTACGAGTATTAGTCCAAGATGGATTTTTTTATTTAAAAAAAAGACGCTTCCGTTTTTAAGTTAGAGCTGACGTCCGTCGAAACGCTTGAGTTACTGATTTTACTGATGCATTTTTATGCACCCCGTCCGTCCCCTTCACGCAGAATTTGCGATATTTTATTATTAACAAATGAGTTACCTAATTTGTTTTTCTTACCATAAAAGACCCCGCCCACCTTGGAGAAGAATTCTGGATCCGCGCATAACACTCCTGACATATTATGATTGTATCTCAGTCAGGGCCGGCGGAACCAGGGGGGCTAGGGGGGCTTTAGCCCCCCCCAATAATTTTGACTTCCTGTTTTATATTCAAACATGTGTTATATACGTCTCTGTTATATTGTAGGAACCGAAGACCTGTAATAATTACATGTAAGACTACATGAACATATGGTTAGTGGACGTCCTATATTTTACCGTTGTCGTGTAAGATTTATTGAAAATAAGGTACCAGATCAAATTAACTAAGAAACGAATAAACAAAACAAAGCGTGAACACGGGTGCGGGCCTACGGTTATTTTCATTTCACTCGCTTTCTTGTTTGTTGTTTATTTTTACCATATATGGCAGAAATCAATACGGAGATTCCCCGATATTAATAGTAACATCGAAGGGTATTCCCTACCTGCAGCGCGTACTAGATGAGATCACAGACGATCATTCGGTGAATTAAAGCCTCGTTTTGGATTCATAAATGGCAATATGGCGGCCACCGAAAAAGGAAGGAAGTGAAAAATAATCTGAAGCTACTAACGGCATTTCCGATTGTTTGCCATTTATGAAACCATTTAACTCCACAGATGGTTATATTTTAAATCAGAGCAATGTAGTGAAAGAGTCAAAGGGACAATATGTTTGAGGTAGGGGGTTAGATATACTGGTCGAAATTTGTCAAAGAGATGGGTGCCCAACAAGGGAAAGAAACGAAAAGCAGTGGCAGTAAATCGAAAGGGAAGACAAAGGAACCTGCACAACCTCGACCTCCGCCGGGAAATTTCTTTCAAGACCACAACGGTAAGTGGTTCTTCCGATGAGCTTATATAGTTCCCGTACGATCGAGTCCTGTTCCTGTGTCGGTATTAAATGAATGTGTCATTGTCACCGTTGTGTAGCCTACTGTCGTACTGAGTATTTATTTCCCTAATCCCAGAACAAATATCGACTATAATATCATGCTCATATCAAATCAGAGTCTAGATAGTATAACAGAGGATGTATCAAAGATAATCTACATCCTAAATCTTTAATATGTGTTATGATGATCAAGGGTGTTACAGGGCTGCACTACATGTATGTGATTTATGACTGCTCTAGACTGGAGTTTAAGTTCTTATTCTTGTGATGGGTTTGGCAAGTAAGTTGTTTGTATTTTTTACCCCAGATTTTAGATATATGCTACTACAAGGTACACAATCAATCATATGAAATGTGAGTCAATTGCTCAACATTGTGACAAATAGGACATACTTGATACCGTACTACACATGCACGTTTTTGCACAGTCATGCAGGCCTAGATTTCGATTTTACATTTTAAAATGATTCAGGAAATGATCTTGAGGTCAAGCATGCCAGGATGTTTTCAATGGGCAATTCTGCCACAAAGCCTATTATGTCTATTTCAGTATACTTGTATCAATTGTACAGGTGCATTTGAATTAGCAAATATGAATTATTTAGGCAAAGAAAAATACCCAAAGCATCTTTATAATATATCATTTATATGTGCCGTATCACTATCAGTGGTACCACCACACTATTAGTTTAGAATCCTGGTGAAGACACTGATAAGTTGAATTTGACACGTCGACTCTATATATATCCATATATTTGAGAGCCGTCACATTGATACCTTCCCAGTTTGTCTTCACATAGACCATAAGGTGGAGGGTTTGAACTTCATTAGTGTTGATCGGCTTTCCCTAACCATTAGATTAATGGTTAGATTAACTTGTTATCGTGTTGTCGGTTTAACCTTCCACTCAAGAAACAGACGAGACAGTGAAAACTGAGGTCACACACATAAGTTTTAACACCTTAAAAGGTCCCTAACAGCTAAATGACATAAGAACAAATATAGACCAAACATGAAACTTTGTAGCCATTCATCAGGGACAGCATTTTGCACATTAATGGCTTGAAATTGATTGGAGGGCTAATGTGGCCTACACTGAAAAGGTTGATCAAAAGCTATTTGCCTTGATGAAAGTGATGTGGCCTTCTGGTCATTATCATTTGTGGGATAGTACTGACCAAATTGTACTGGTGCTAAAATAATTTTTACTGGCCTTAGACCATGGGGATATTAATTTATAATGATAATGGGGTAGATCTGTAAATTAATATATGGAGCCAGATCCGTTGGGGCCAGGTCAACTGAGGCCGCATTGGTACTGGGGCCAGATCCACTACACAGTTACACAAGGCAACACATATCAAGCCCTGGTAATTTTCATGCAAGGGAATACTTTCACATACATACATGTATGTATCTCATGCCCAGATATCTCTATGATGTTCATGCATGTACACTGAAAATTTAGGGCTAGAACAACAAGTGTTATTTTTCACTTTCATCAATTTTACTTTCCGCTTGAATAAAAAACATGATCAACTTGGCACATACTGGTACAGGTACTGTTATAGAGGACGGTTGGTTAGTACATCGTGATCTGTCACTTGATTTCTAGTTGAAATGTTTCAACGGGAGGAACTAGAGTTGAACATTTATCAATTAAGACACATATTTATATACTATTAGATGTTAATTGTATTTTATATGCTTTTCAAAAATATATACCAATATGGGTCAATTATGCTTAGATTCTCATTTTAACAGAGCTGCGTTTTTACTTTTTACAAGTTGGATCCCCCTGGAAAATACCCCCCCCACCCCCCCCATTAGTCCAACAGGTCAGTGATTTTTCCCATGTCCCTCCCCTTTTCTCTTTCTCGTTTCCCACCGTTCTTTAAAAATGACAGCTGCAAACAAGTTTGTGATTATCAATAACAAAGATGCTGAAAAATATGTTTACTACTTCAGGACTTGTTACTTACATGTATGTAGTTACTACTAATTCAAGACTAATTACCTACATGTACTACTTCTGGACTACGGTTGTTACTTACTGCTACATGTACAGGACTAGTTACTCACTACTTCAGGACTAGTTACATGTAATTACTACTTCAGGACTAGTTAATTACTACTTCAGGACTAGTTACTTACATGTAGTTACTACTACTTCAAGACTAATTACCTACTACTTCTGGACTAGTTACTTACTGCTACATGTACAGGACTAGTTACTCACTACTTTAGGACTAGTTACTGCTACTTCAAGACTAGTCACTGGCTACTTCAGGACTAGTTACTTACTACTTTAAGACTAGTTACATGTACCTAGAAGGTACTGCTTCTGGACTAGTTACTTGCTGCTACATGTACAGGACTAGTTACTTACTCCTTCAGAACTAGTTAGTTACTACTCTAGGACTAGTTACTTACTATTTCAGGACTAGTTACTACTTCAGGACTAGTTAACTACTACTTCAGGGGCCTCCGTGGCCGAGTGGTTAGTGTGTTCGACTTCGAGTCGAGGGGTCCGGGGTTCGATTCCCGCAGGCGCCACTCCGCGGTTGGCC
>JACSZP010001961.1:9744-20050 GCA_016161895.1 Pinna nobilis
TTTTCTTTTTCATTCATATGTTTATGCTCTGCAGACGTCTTTTTTGACGATGTATCGATATTAAACGAATGTCAAACACAATGCATTTGACATGTTTGTTGTTTCAGAATGTTTAGTTGGGGCCTAGAATTCGCATTCATCTCATGACAAATGTTTGCATAATTTTTATAAGGTTTCAACGATAGTTATATTACAAGATCTCGACAGAAATGCTTTCTACCGTTTAGTTATGATCCATTAAATAAACATAATTTATTTTTGAAATTTTGGTTTAAATATTATATTTTGAGATTTATTCAGAAATAGTACTGAATTTTTTCAACGATATTAAATATGAGTCATGGATAAACATTTTTGAATCCAAAGTCCAAATTTGATATGGGACGTTATCTATGATACGCAATGTCCCTTATGTTTATTATTGAATACATTTCTATCCAGGAAAATATACATCAAACATTTAGGTCATTTTAATTCAGAAGATGTAAATTGCATATCTTGAACAGGACTCAAAAAGTTTTGGCTGAGAAACAGAATTCTCTGATTCACCGCACAAAAAACAAATACCATTACGCATTTATACCAAGGCAGGGATGTGAACAATATAATTCAACAACATGATTTCTCATTAAATTTTGCTACAGAGAGTGTGCAGTATTTGGCTCTTGCATCGATTGTTTCATCAAATAGCTAGGAACATATCGACAAATAGGGGATTCCTCAAAAGTTGTACATAAATGTTCTTCTCCAAAATATTCTCAAATTCTGATTTGTTAACTTATTTGCACAATCCGAAATCTGAATATCAATTCCATAGAGTCGAATCTGAGTTTACTTGCTCAAGATTGGAAATTTTAAACTGGAAAAAAGGTACATTATATTCAGACTATTACTAAGATTTTTTTTTCAACGTTTACCAAAGGTTGTGAGTCTTTTCAATAATACCTTATTTTCTTTGTTTTATATGTAACTTGAAATAAAATTCCTGTAAAGTATCTACATAGACACAAATAGACAGACATATGCAACAAAGAAAGAAAGATCAATTGATGTCTTTGACGTGATCTATCCTTTCCCATGTTCAGGTCGTAACAGAGTTTTGACGTGTTGTTTTTTCCTGATTCAATATAATATTGTGTTATATAAAATGAAAATTTGTCCCTATTGATCGTAGTGGACCATAGTTGCAGTTCAGAAACCAAGTTAAACTTTTTTATAAAACCCATTAAAATGCAAGACACAAAATTAAATTTAATGCATTTTACAGAGAAGTTGGATTTAATCAATGATTAGACAAATGTGTAACATTATATGACTTTCTAATGAAAAATACATCTTATTGTCCGTTTAAGTTTATGTGTGTCATATTACTCTGAGACTGAATTCTAGTGATGTACCAGCCACGGTAGAGAGGCATAATTGCATTTTATCAAAAAGAAGAAAAGGAAAAAGAAACTCGAAGGAGATTGCCGTCCTAAGTTAGTTCTATGACATATTGCAATTTCCGGAAATTTATCTTTGTTTCTATTCCACTCTACTGCATAATCTAAATTTCAATACTTACTATACATGTATAATGAAAATTAAAGTTTCTAAGGGTCAGTGTTCATCACATCTAGAATTTCAAATTATTCTGTGACATTGACTATTGATTCGACGACTTTCATAGTACTTACTACTGATGTATAATGTAGCCATATGAAGTCTACTTTGGAAACCATCAAATGGATGGAGAAAAAGAGGTCACATATTACCTCTTATTTTTGGTGATTTATATTAAAAAAATCAATTTCGGAACTATTAATAAAAGTGAATAAAACAGATAGTCAAAGTGAGTCACTGAGGCAGGCTGCATTTTTGAAAATGTAAATTTTTGTAAGGTATTGTGTTTGGAGGGTTTAAAATTTCTATTCCCCTTTTAAGACCCTTTAATTTTTTCAATCAGTTAAAAATGAACCTTGCAAAACTAGACCAAAATGGATACCTACTCTGGATTACAAGTAGCTAGGAGGAAAGACCGGGAAAACGATTCTTCCAGTCGGTGATATTTTTACAAACGTACACTTCCAGGAGAGTCGGCCGAGCGTAACATAAATACTGTTGCTAATACAATCGTTCCAGTTAATGTCGTATTGTCTATATCATTATCAATGTAATCTGAGTAATAATAGGACGACAGTTTAGTATTTTAGTAGCAATTTAGTAGGGTATCCGAATACTCCGTTTCCTTCCACAGCAAGGGCCCCCACACACCAACGTCTGAGCCAACGAGAGACATTAATATAAGTTATCGAATCATGTTTGTTAATCGTTGTAAAACAAATAGAGTTAAAACTTTTTTTTTAGATTATATTACTGTAATCTCTCCAAAGGGTTCGAAACGATACAGTGATAGGTCTATATTATAGCGATATATAACAGCAAAATTGTTTGACTGTAAACTACAAAAAATTGTCTCAGTTTACTACAGGTTATCAAACAAAATTTACTTTGTGAAAATGACAAATTACTGTTAGATACAGCCAACTATATGGATAATTTAACAGTCTAGATAACTTCATTGAAAAACACTTTGGGTACAACAATCGTTTTAAATTGATAAAAATACATTATATGCATTACTACTAAATTGTATACAAATATTTCTAGTTACCCTTTTATATTTGACACATATTCTTGGCCCTTCTTTAATTTTATCAGTATCTAATTTACAGTCCTATGCTATATTAGATATAAGGCTGATAAATAGTGCAATATTTTTTTTTCCAATAATATGAATTAAACAAACTCAATGAATATAACATCCAGTTTTTTTTTATAGAATAAACATTTTCAGAGCAACATAACACTTCTATCAATCCTTTATGAATTATATCAGAATCAAAATAAATCCCCCTTTAGGGTAATCACTAGGCTGTGTACACCTGAACCTTCACATTTACTTATTTTAATATATTTATTATTAATGCATATCTACTGTTACTTGAACAATTAGGTTATGCTTAACGTGTTGTCTCATAATCCAGGCTATTTATATGGGACAATAAAAGAGAATGTCGAATTTTGATCCCGGTTCTTTATTTCAATCAATTCTGCTGTTAGACTAACTTTTATTTCAGTTCTTGAGATACAACGCTTGACGTTAAAATACGTGACATCTCGATGTTAAGTATTGATACAGGGATGATCAACTTTATAGACAATAACATCAGAGTTATTTAGTGCGGTCATCTGAGTAACAATACATTTTTCACATTGATCTTTGGCACCACGAAAATTCCAGCAATAAGAGAAGTCGGTACTCACTCGCTGAAAGGTTAAATCATGTGAGAGCAAGGTAGAAATAAATCAGCATTTTAATGAAAAAAATCATTTAAAAATTATCATTTTTGTTAGATCCTACTGTTTAAAGAAAAATACTCAAATTAAAGATGAAGTCACTACGCTCGTCAACATGGTAGCGAGCCTCAAGTTTGTTTCTGTGGCATTTTTCTCTGAATAGCGTTTATATTGAGTTTGTTTTGAAGAGATATTTCATTTATTAAATAAAAACGGCAAGGTAATCGCCGATAGCAAATGCATATATCAACATTATTAAATATGAGCTCACACGCCGCAACTTGATGTGTTATTCGTAGTCATCACTTCGGAAGATTTACGGCCGCCATCACGACTTGGTCGATCGATATGATAAATCTGTAAAACAGATGATGAGGAATATGTTCCCCTTGTCGCAAACCTAATCCCGTCCCACCTTTTTCTTGTTTATTACTATCACCCATTGTGACTTATACCCGTACTTGGTTTGTTATACACGACGTGTCATCATGGCCTGGTTGATTAACAGCCCCTTTTCTCGTTTATTACTATCACCGATTTTGACATTCCTTTACTCGAAAATTTGCGTGCCATTATGGCCTGGTTAATTAACTTGCTAAATCTGTGAATAACAGATGAGAGATATTACCCCCTTGTCGAATACCCAATCGCGACCTCCCCTTTCTCGTTTATGACCATCACCGATTGTGACATTCTTTTATTCGAAAATTTGTGACATGGCGGGTGCCGCGCGCGGAGCAGGAGTTGCTCACCCTTCCAGAGCACCTGAACTCACCCCTGGTTTATGGTGGGGGTTTGTGTTACTTATTTTTCGTGTCTTGTTGCGTGAAAGTCGTTTCTGTTGTCTCTTTTTTGTTTGGCCATGATTTAGTCTGCCTTTGGAGTTTTGATTTATTGACCCCCCCCCCCCCCCCCCCCNNTTGCCCCCCCCCCCCCCCCTTGGTATCTTCTACAGTCAATTTTTTTTATTTCCGCAGAAATTCGCCCTTGGTTACATATGCATACCATGGTAATGTTAATGTTCAAGACCGGATTGTCATAGCATAAATACACGATATATCACTGTGATCACCTGACCGTTATTGCTACCTACCATAAGAATGTGATATAGTGAGCTAAAGACCACATTGACTTAAAATCAAAATTCAGTGTTACAAAATAACATCTGCAACGTCCAAATCAGGGTTGCATACTTTATCTAGAAGCAATATTTATAAGAGTTATCACGCCATTATACTGATCTTTACTTCAAGAAGAGTCAGAAGGTTCAAGAGTTCATATCATAACTGATCTCGCTATCATTTAAGCTTTTATGTCACAATCAACTTAAAAGTAACTTAGTTCCAATGAGTGAGAAATCTTTAAGATCCTAACATCAACTTACTCAATAAGTATTTAGGCTACATTGTATACATGGAGACCTCCGTGGTCGAGGTGTAAGCGTGTTCTAATTCATGAGGGAACATTATATAGCTTTCGTTAGATACATAAAATCAACAAAGTGTCAAATATTTTGTCTGTGCCTAAAATGTGTTTTAATAGACCCACTCAACTGTATATCAAACCAACATTTTGTTTTGCTAAATTTAGTTTGGATTTAGTGGATTTGGATTTTTTGGATTAGTTTGGAACCATTATGACTCTGTGGTATTGGTGTGTCCTTCAGATAATGATGCCATGAGTTCGAATCAGCTCCTCGGATGCAGATTGCGTATTAGTCATTCTGGTGAGGCAGTAAATTCGACGTCACGAGTCATAGAATGTTTTGGTCTCACTACTCAATGACCATAAGTGCCGAGCATATGCCAGATTCGCCACACTTGACCCTTCCATGTATGAAAAGAGACTTTTTACGAGAAGACCTACAGATGAACAACAAGTTTTCGTGTGCAAGCTCATAAATTTAATTACATTGACACAGGCGCTTCCTATCAGAGATCGCGTTACTATGCTTTGTTTACATTTCTGCATATCTTCTGACGTCACAATGTCGATATGACGTAGTTTCGTAAATTTAATGAAACTCTTCATTGCATATGCACGATGTACAAATAAGCGCATGGTGTAAATTACTATCACTGTCGTCGATCACTTGATAAAGGCCAAGGGGCCGAAAACTTGTGAAAGTAGAATGTTTCATTATTAGTTTATATTACAGTCTTGGTTTTATCACCTTAATCAAATATTAATAAAAAAAATAATAAAAATTAAATCAAATAATATCTATGGTCAGTTTGAAGATTATGCAACAATATTTAACTCGGCAGTAGGCCTGTTAATCTAGCCTACATGTAGAGAGCACGTGTTGCAGACACGGGACTCAATAACTCTCTGAGTTCAGATACGAAAAGGATTGGCTTCCCGAGTCCGATCATGGGTCAATTTTTCAGGCCTGATTTGCACATGTGTTCAAAAACAAACATTTAACAGTTAATAATGATTCATTTCAGTAGTATCTGATTGTAGAATTTCTTTGTTAAAGATATTAAAAAATCAATATTATATAAGAAAACTGTAGATTGTAACCAAATATACAAATCTACAGAAAAACAATTAAAAGCTTTGGTAAAAAAATTTCATAAGCACTGACATCCTATCAGGCATGCAGAAATCTATCGATGAACAAATATTCAGTTGTCACAATGGTAAAGGTTTTGGAGAAATATTACTATAAAATTGAACATTTTCCCACAATTTTTTTTATTTTAGGGGTTTGCCATGCAGGATCATTTGAAAAAGAATAACCACTGATCCATATCAATGCACAGTAACTTACTCCTAGTCATTCTGAGAACAACAAGTGCCCTACCAGGTATATAGAATCCTTTGACGAGGCGCATTACATGTGCCCCTCTCAGCATCATTTCACGCGTTACAAGTGCCCTTTGTTTATAAAATATCCATGCCCGTATAACCTGGGGAAAACACTGTACAATATCCGTTGTTAAAGAACAACTGTATAATATAGGGGGTCATGGGATCTTCTTTCCTTTATGTTTAATTTACATAGCCAAGACATAGTCAAAATCCCTCATAGTGTTTTTACAGATTAAATGATGAATATTTACATGAACTATCCATTCATATGCTTAGGTTGTACATTAATATTTACGTGTTGTTTTCACTTGTTGCAATAATCTGTTACGTTACATAAAATGAAAATGTGGAAGCTAAAAAAGTATGAAAGAGTTTTAATCTTACACCAATACTCGTCTGAAAGAAAAGAGATATGAATATAAGTGATGTGGTAGTGACACATTATACATCTTTACGGATTCATTGAAATAGACATTAAATTACATCATGGACATAATGCATGTCTTTGTAAAGAGCAGTGTACCAAAGTTGCGTCTCAGAAACAAAGGTAAAATGATTGTGATAATACTTATTAAAATAGAAGGCATGAAATGTAACTGAATTCTCTGCATATTTCAGAGCCGTTGAGATTAATCAGTAATTACACAAATGTGTGACATTTTTTTTACTTTTTAATGAGAACAACAAGTAATTTCCAACATAAATCTTTATGTATCATGTAAACAGATCATTACCATATCATAAAATTCCAGACACGATTGCGAGGTATAAGCATATATTGTCGAAAAGAAGAAAAAGCAAAAGAATGAAGAAGGACCTTGACGCCCTATGTTAGCTCTATGACATATAGTAATTTTCTTTTTTTTTTCTGCTATCCGATCTAATTCTATATTTATTTATCGACCCTTTCTTTCTTTGAGAGTTCACGCTTTTTTTCTATTCCCTTCTATCGCTAACGAATTTTGAATTTTTACTATCCATGTATCTTGAAAGTCCAAAGCTTAACATATTTCAAATTTCTTTGAGACATACACTATTGAATCGACGACCTTGATATAACCCCTCAATACAGATATGCAACTTAACCGTATACAGTCTAACCTGTTTTAAGATACTGTCTAAGGTAAAAGTACTAGAGACTAGACTAGAATGTTTTGAAAATCTAATGGCCTCTATGATACTTGGCACCAAAAGATTAATATTTATTTTCCCTTTCTATAATCATATATATTTAGGCCACAAGGGATACCTACGCTAGGTCACAAATTAGCTAAATAGTTTGGATTTATAAAGTTATCCTTAAGGCTTGGAGATAAATATAGCAAGTCGGCAATAGTTTCACAAACGTCCATTTCATTAGTTGTCGGGAGATTACTACACATATCATGTTGCTAATATCATTGTTCAACTTGGTGTATTAGTATTACGTCTCAAGCAATGTAATTTGAGTATAATTCAGACGACATAGAAATGTCAACTTCAAGTATTTTGATCCCTCCTCAGAGTTCGAAACGATGTGGCGAAGGGTATATCGTATAGTAATACATAATGAGCAAATTAGTATGCAGGTTGTAAATAACCATGTTTGACTGTAAACTACAAGGATAATTTGTCTCAGTTCACAACACTCGATCAAACCGAAATAGCTATGTGGTAAGCGACACAATCTACAATTAAGAACAGCCAACTATATCGATCCATTTAACAGTTCGGATAACTTTTTTCGTGAAAAACACTTTTGCCCAATAACCTGTTAGCATTTAGAACAATTATTATGTGTATTACTATCAAGTGGCATGCGTGTATTTATTTCTTACACAAATTGCCTCTCTGTTTTTTTATCAGCATCTTATTTGCGATGACAGGTTTTATTGCATACTAGCTAGGCTAATTAACAATGCAATAAGATGTTTCGAATGTCATGTATGATTCAAACTCAAAGAATGCAACACACAAGTTTTAATAGAATTTATATTCATAACTAGATAACAATTTAAATAATCGTGCAAGAATCAAATGTTAAAATCATATTAAATCCTCTCTATGGGGAATCGCAGGCCATATATACCTACACGTATATTTTTAAATTATTTTCAGAGACTATGTACGGTAAAAGGAACAACGAGGTAATGCTTAACAGGTTGTCTCTTAATTCAGGCTATTTATAAGGAAAAATTAAGAGAGTGTACGTTTTTTTAGTCCCACATTTCAGTCAATCGGTAAGTTAGAATGATTTTTGGCTATTCTTGAATTATCTGGCTTCACGTTACACTGCACGATATCTCGTCTGCTTCACTCCATTATTGATACGGGGGTGATCAGATTCAAATTTAGGTAATGATGGAGGATTGTAAAAGTTCAGACGATGTTTTTTCTGTAAATGAAATGTAAATTAATTCGAATTTTAATGTACCGTGATATAGACAAGTACATCAGAGTTGTTGTGTAACATCATCTCAGTAACAATACATTTTTCACATTGATATTGATGCAAAGGAAAAAGAGAAGCGGGTCTTACGGAATTTTTTGCATCAAAATTAAAGTAAAATTGAGGAAAAGTTTGATCATCTGACTGCAGATAGAAAAGTAATCAGCATTATTTAGAAAAAAAGTAATCGTTGAAAGTCTTCATTTTTGCTAAGTGGATACTATATAAACAAAATAATAAACAAAATAATCAAAATAAAGGTGAGGTCATCACGCTCGTTTCTATGGTAAATTTGCCTCTATAGCTTTTTTGTGGGATAACATTGATTTTGAGTTTTTCCTTCTTCAAGAGTTTTGTAATTTCTCAATCAAAGTGATAAAAATGATTATTTTTATTTTGCAATGATCCTGAATTTAATCTTATGCGAAATAAGGGAACACATGGAACGTATGTTCATGTCATTCAATTAGAACATTTATGAATATCACCACTACCATAGATCCAACATAAACATGACATAGAAAATATTTTCACTGTCACTTGAGTGTATCACTATGTCAAGAAAATAAAATCGGATTTAAATCAATGTACAGCTGCACCCCTTCCCTTTAAAGTTTGAAATATCACAATTGTTTTGCTTATATTTTAAGTTCGATTCAGAATTTTTTAAATCAGCCTTTGTTAGTAAAAAAATATGTACGGTTGGAAACATGAAAGTTTCTATTCAAATGTAAGAGATACTAGAATACAGTTGTACGTAAATTTACAAGTCAGCCAATGTAAAAGGGTTAGGATCTAGAGCGGGTCAAGGAAATCCGGACCCCATTCTGGTATATGCGAAATATCTACTGTTATTTAAATATGGTTATTTGTTTTTGTGATACAATTTTGACGCGTTCCCTCCACCCAACGGAAAAAATCGAAAGCACCAGGGGAGACGTTTTTTGGAACAACGCATTTAATGTTGAATTAGTTAAAACAAAATTATGAACTTTTTTTATTTTGTAAAACAGGGTCTGAATAGTAAGAAAGATACAGGGATAGACAAAGGGGAAATTATTCGACAATTAATGAATTATCTGTTATATTTTACACCTCGTCTGTTTTCGGTACGTGATCAGGGTGTAGATCAGAGAACGCACTTCTCTTCGTTTTAAGAACTTCTTTGTATTGTTAGCGAGCCGGCCTGTGTGACGGATTATACTGGTGACCTATACTGATTTTCAAGAGCCTATTGCAGATCAGATAAATTTCTATTATTTTTTTAATATGTTGAATAAAACAAATAAAATAAAAAAGTATAAAATATTAACTAGTACAACTGAAATTGTTTGTAATTGTAATTTGTTTTTGACTGAAAAAGTGATAAATGATGAACTCGGACAATTGTTAGTTTCATAGCATACTTTCGCAAAGTCTATAAATAACAGGAAAAAAGACACATAAAAGCAAATCTATCAAAAAAAGCTTATTAATACATTTATACATGTATATGTATAAAAGATTCTTTTTTTCACGAAGAGAGATCAAACAAGTACTCATCGGTATGAGATCATCCCAAATCACTGTGTAGATTGTTGTATAAATGTCGATTTTAGGTCAGTTCATCCTTGAACGTTACTCAGGAATTGCGGTATTGCATTGTAGTTATGGACATATTGAAGGAATCCATTGGCACTACTGCCTACCTATATATTATATATTGTTGATGTAGTTAACGAC
>JACSZP010001962.1:0-10056 GCA_016161895.1 Pinna nobilis
TCTTGTATTCGAAAATATGCGTGCCATCGTGGCCTCGTTGATTAATATGATATATCTGAAAATAACAGATTGCGATATGTTCCCCTTGTTGCATACCTAATTGCGACCTCCCCTTTTCTCGTTTATGACCATCATCATATGCGTGCCATCATGGCCTGGTTGATTAATATGGTATATCTGTAAATAACAGATGAGAGATATGCCCCCTTGTCGCATACCTAATCGCGACCTCCCCTTTTCTCGTTTATGACCATCACCGATTCTGACATTCTTGTATTCGAAAATTTATGACACGGCGGGGGCCGCGCGCGGAGCAGGAGTTGCTTACCCTTCCAGAACACCTGAACTCCCCCCTGGTTTATGGTGGGGTTCGTGTTACTTATTTTTCGTGTCTTGTTGTGTTGATAGCTGTTTGTGTTTTCTCTTTTTTGTTTGGTAATGGTTTCGTCTGCATTTGGATTTTTGAATTATTGATCCCCCTTGATATCTTCTTAAAGTCATTTTTTTTTATTGCCGCTGAAATTCGCCCTAGGCTACATGTGCATGCCATGTTAATGTTAATGCTCAAGATCGGATTGTCATAGCATAAATACACGATATCATTGTCATCACCTAACCGTTCTTGCTACCTACCGTAAGACTGTTATATAGTGAGCTAAACACCACATTGACTTAAAATCAAATTCAGTGTTAGAAAATAATGTTTACAACGTCCAAACCAGGGTTGCATACTTTATCCAGAAGCAATATTTTAAGAGTTATCACGCCATTCTACTGATCTTTACTTCACGAAGAGTCAGAGGGTTCAGACGTTCATATCATAACTGATCTGGCTATCATTAAAGCGTTTATGTCACAATTAACTTAAAAGTAACTTAGTTCCAATAAGTGAGAAATCTTTAAGATCATAACATCAACTTACTAAACAAGTATTTAGGCTACATTGTATACATGGGGGCCTCCGTGGCCGAGATGTAAGCGTGTACCAATTCATGGGGGAACATTACATAACTTTCGTTAGATATATAAAATCAACGAAGTGTCAAATATTTTGTCTGTGCCTAAAATGTGTTTTAATAGACCCACTCAACTGTATATCAAACCAACAGTTTGTTTTGCTAAATTTAGTTTGGTAGGAAACATTATGTCTCTGTGGTATTGGTATCTTCTTCAGATAATGCTGTCTTGAGTTCGAATGCAGATTTCGTATCGGTCTTTCTGGTGAGGAAGTAAATTCGACGTCACGAGTCATAGTATATTTTGGTCTCACGGCTCAATGACCATAAGTGCCGAGCAATTGCCAGATTCGTCACACTTGACCCTTCCATGTATGAATAGATTCTAGCATGAGTGGCACATAAACAAACTACAAACAACACCAATCTAGCATACAGTAGCCTTTCCCCCAAGTCCGATTAGGATGGCGCCGCGCCATGCCCTTTTTACAAGACAACATGCCCTTTTTCATGACGCCATGCCCTTTTCTCTGATCGTCCATAGCCTCATCCGCCATTTTGGATTTTTTTCATCCCCTTCAGGAAGTATTCGGTATGTAATCCAATTTCGTAAAGAAACATTAAGGTAGATAACAACAGCGGTAGCGTGATCACCGAAACGTGACGTAGCTATACGATGAGATCCCGATCTCGGACGTTACAAAGATACGCATACATGGCCTAGAACGACTTTTTTGCGAGAAGACCTACAGATGAACATCAAGCTTTCGAGTGCGAGCTTATAAATTTAATTACATTGATACAGGCGCTTCCTATCGGAGATCGCATAACTATGCTTTGTTTACATTTCTGTATATCTTATGACGTCACAATGTCGATATGACGTAATTTCGTAAATGTTTACCTCTTGTCTCATGACGTTATGCAGCACTGGCGTGCATGGTTGCAAATGTAATCAGCTATATCTTTTTATCTAATTCGGTGACCGGTATTGATATTTTGAGGACACAACACATATGTGTGAATAATTAAATCTGAGTAAAAAATTGGAAAATTCCACGACACAAATTTTCGCAATTACGGATTTTTTACGTCAGATATGCTAAACTTAGACTTCGATTTCTTCCACCCGAGTCAAAATTATCATCGATAAAATAAATTTTGGTAGCATTTAATCCCTGAATCAGCATGAATTCTAATTCTGTCTTTGTGGAATACAATGAAGCAGTTTTCATCATTTCAATTGAGAAATTTCACAAATTTTCGAGAAAATACTGAAAATTAATCCTATTTCAGCAATTATACCATGGCGGGAAATTTGAGGCGTGTTACCATGGAAACGAACTCGGTGACCCCAACTTTTTTGTGAATATTTTTGTTGCTCGGTTGCTATAGTATTCCTATAACAAAAATGACGGTTTATCCAAGATTAATTTTTTTCTTAATAAAACTGTTTTTATCTACCTTACCTAGTGATTTACCTATAATCCCTTCCGACTGTCTTGGGTGTAATCAACCAAGTTTCATACCCTCACCATATTGGGAATTGACTATTGTTCTCAGTATGACTGCATGTGTCGCCCTATTCTTAATAATTACCAAGTAAACACCGCACTTTTATTGATCATATTTGCTACAGATTAAGTCTTGATCAGGAAGATATTTTAGCAATAAGACGACAGCAGTGTTGTTAGAACTTGGCATTCGAGAAATAACACGACATGGCAACTCGATGTTCTGCGTTTATTAATGGGAAATTCATTTATATTACATTCTTGGTTTTATCACCTTTATCAAATACAGTTGGAATTATCTATGGTCAGTTTGAAGATTAAGCAACAATATTTAACTCGGCAGTAGGCCTATTAATCTAGCCTACATGTAGAGAGCACGTGTTGCAGACACGGGACTCAATAACTCTCTGAGTTCAGATACGAAAAGGATTGGTTTCCCGAGTCCGATCATGAGTTAATTTGTATAGGCCTGATTTGCGCATGTGTTAAAAAAGAAACATTTAAAAGTTATTAATTATTCATTTCAGTAGTATCTGATTGTAGCATTTCTTTGTAAAAGAGATTAAAAAAAATATTATATAAGAAAACTGTAGATTGTAACCAAATATACAAGTCTACAGAAAAAAAGAATTAAAAGCTGTGGTGAAAAAAATGCATAAGCACTGACATCCTATCAAGCATGCAGAAATCAATCAATGAACAAATATTCAGTTGTCAGAATGGTAAAGGTTTTGGAGAAATATTACTATAAAAGTGAAAATTGCCCCACAATTTTTTTTTATTTTAGGGGTTTGCCATGCAGGATCATTTGAAAAAGAATAACCACTGATCCATATCAATGCACAGTAACTTACTCCTAGTCATTCTGAGGACAACAAGTGATCTACCAGGTATATAGAATCCATTGACGAGGCGCATTACATGTGCCCCTCTGAGCATCATTTCACGCGTTACAAGTGCCCTTTGTTTATAAAATATCCGTGCCCGTATAACCTGGGGGAAACACTGTACAATATCCTTTGTTAAAGAACAACTGTATAATATACGGGGTCATGGGATCTTCTTTCCTTTATGTTTAATATACATAGCCAAGACATAGTCGATATCCCTCATAGTGTTTTTACAGATTAAATGATGAATATTTACATGAACTATCCATTCATATGCTTAGGCTGAACATTAATATTTATGTGTTGTATTCACTTGATGCAATAATCTGTTATGTTACATAAAATGAAAATGTGGAAGCTAAAAAAGTATGAAAGAGTTTTAGTCTTACCAAACTCCTCGTCTGAAAGAAAAGAAATATGAATATAAGTGATGTGGCAGTGACACATTATACATCTTTATGGATTCATTGAAATAGACATTAAAATACATCATGGACATAATGCATGTCTTTGTAAAGAGCAGTGTACCAAAGTTGCGTCTCAGAAACAAAGGTAAAATGATTGTGATAATACTTATTAAAATAGAAGGCAAGAAATGTAAATGAATTCTCTGCATATATCAGAGCCGTTCAGATTAATCAGTAATTAGACGAATGAGTAACATTATTTGACTTTTTAATGAGAACATCAAGTTATTGCCAATATAAATCTTTATGAATCATGTAAACAGTTCATTACCATATCATGAAATTCCAGACACAATGGAGAGGTATAAGCATATTTTGTCGAAAAGAAGAAAAAGCAAAAGAAACAAGAAGGATCTTGACGCCCTATGTTAGCTCTATGACATATAGTAATTTTCTGCTCTCCGATCTAATTCTATATTTATTTATCGACCCTTTCTTTTTTTTCTATTCCATTCTATCGCAAAATATAAATTCGAATATTACTATTCATGTACATTGACAGTCCAACGCTTAAGATTTCTTTGAGACATGCACTATTGAACCGACGACCTTGATATAACTCCTCAAAACAGATATGCAACTTAACCGTATACAGCCTAACCTGTTTTAAGATACTGTCTACGGTATTAAGCAAAAGCACTAGAGACTAGACTAGAATGTTTTGAAAATCTAATGACCTCTATGATACTTGGCACCAAAAGATTAATATTTATTTTTTCCCTTTTTATAATCAAATAGCTAGGCAACAAGTGATACCTACACTAGGTCACAAATTAGCTAAACAGTTTGTTTTTTAAAGTTATATTAAAGGTCAGGAGATAGATATAACCAGTCGGTAATCTTTTCACAAACGTCCATTTCACTAGTTGTCGGGAGATTCCTACAAATATCATGTAGCTAATATCATTGTTCAACTTGGTGTATTAGTATTACGTCTCAAGCAATGTAATTTGAGTATAATTAAGACATAGAAACTTCAACTTTAAGTATTTTGATCTCTCAGAGTTCGAAACGATGTAGCGATGGGTATAATGTATAGTAATACATAAAAAGCAAATTAGTATGCAGATTGTAAATATCGATGTTTGACTGTAAACTACAAGGATAATTTGTCTCAGTTCACAACACTCGATCAAACCGAAATAGCTATGTGGTAAGCGACACAATCTACAGTTAAGTACAGCCAACTTTATCGATCCATTTAACAGTTCGGATAACTTTTTTCGTGAAAAACACTTTTGCCAAATAACCTAGTAGCATTTAGAACAATTATTATGTGTATTACTATCAAGTGGCATGCGTGTATTTATTTCTTACACAAATTGCCTCTCTGTTTTTTTTTTATCAGCATCTTATTTGCGACGACAGGTTTTATTGCATACTAGGCCAATTAACAATGCAATAAGATGTTTCGAATGTCATGTATGATTCAAACTCAAAGAATTCAACACACAAGTTTTAATAGAATTTATATTCATAACTAGATAACAATTTAAATAATCGTGCAAGAATCAAATGTTAAAATCATATTAAATCCTCTCTATGGGGAATCGCAGGCCATATATACCTACACGTATATTTTTAAATTATTTTCAGAGACTATGTACGGTAAAAGGAACAACGAGGTAATATTTAAGAGGTTGTCTCTTAATTCAGGCTATTTATAAGGAAAAATTAAGAGAGTGTACGTTTTTTAGTCCCTCATTTCAGTCAATTCGGTAAGTTAGAATGATTGTTTGGCTATTCTTGCATTATCTGGCTTCACGTTACACTGCACGATATATCGTCTGCTTCACTCCATTATTGATACGGGGGGTGATCAGATTCAAAGTTAGGTAATGATGGAGGATTGTAAAAGTTCAGACGATGTTTTTTCTGTAAATGAAATGTAAATTAATTCGAATTTTAATGTACCGTGATATAGACAAGTACATCAGAGTTGTTGTGTAACATCATCTCAGTAACAATACATTTTTCACATTGATATTGATGCAAAGGAAAAATAGAAGCGGGTCTTAAATCAATCTTGGATCAAAATTAAAGTAAAATTGAGGAAAAGTTTGATCATCTGACTGCAGATAGAAAAGTAATCAGCATTATTTAGAAAAAAAGTAATCGTTGAAAGTCTTCATTTTTGCAAAGTGGATACTATATAAACAAAATTATAAACAAAATAATCAAAATAAAGGTGAGGTCACCACGCTCGTTTCTATGGTAAATTTGCCTCTATAGCTTTTTTGTGGGATAACATTGATTTTGAGTTTTTCCTTCTGCAAGAGTTTTGTAATTTCTCAATCAAAGTGATAAAGATGATTTTTTTTATTTTGCAATGATCCTGAATTAAATCTTATGCGAAATAAGGGAACACATGGAACGTATATTCATGTTATTCAATTAGAACATTTATGAATATCACCACTGCCATAGATCCAACATAAACATGACATAGATAATATTTTCACTGTCACTTCAGTGTATCACTATGTCAAGTAAATAAAACCGGATTTACAACTATGTACAGCCGCACCCCTTCCCTTGAAAGTTTGAAAATCACAATTGTTTTGCTGATATGTTAACTTCGATTCAGAATTTTTAAAATCAGCCTTTGTTAGTAAAAAAAATATGTACGGTTGGAAACATGAAAGTTTCTATTCAAATGTAAGAGATGCTAGAATACAGTTGTACGTAAATTTACAAGTCAGCCAATGTAAAAGGGTTTGGATCTAGAGCGGGTCGATGAGATCCGGACCCCATCCTGGTATATGCAAAATATCTACTGCTATTTAAATATGGTTATTTGTTTTTGTGATACAATTTTGACGCGTCCCCTCCACCCAACGGAAAAAATCGAAACCACCAGGGGAGACGTTTTTTGGAACTACGCATTTAATGTTGAATTTGTAAAAATAAAATTATGAACATTCTTTATTTTGTAAAACAGGGTCTGAATAGTAAGAAAGATACAGGGATAGAAAAAGGGGAAATTATTCGACAATTAATGAATTATCTGTTATATTTTACACCTCATCTGTTTTCGGTACGTGATCAGGGTGTAGATCAGAGAACGCACTTCTCTTCGTTTTAAGAACTTCTTTGTATTGTTAGCGAGCCGGCCTGTGTGACGGATTATACTGGTGACCTATACTGATTTTCAAGAGCCTATTGCGGATCAGATAAATTTCTAGTATTTTTTGAATATGTTAAATAAAACAAATAAAATAAAAAAGTATAAAATATTAAGAAGTATAACTGAAATTGTTTGTAATTGTAATTTGTTTTTGACTGAAAAAGTGATAAATGATGAACTCGGACAATTGTTAGTTTCATAGCATACTTTCGCAAAGTCTATAAATAACACAAAAAAGACACATAAAAGCAAATCTATCAAAAAAAAAAGCTTATTCATACATTTATACATGTATAGGTATAAAAGATTCTTTTTTTCACGAAAAGAGATCAAACCAGTACTCATCGGTATGAGATCACCCCAAATCACTGTGTAGATTGTTGTATAAATGTCGTGAAAAACACTTTCGCCCAAAAACCTAGTAGCATTTAGAACAATTATGATGTGTATTACTATCAAGTGGCATGCGTGTATTCATTTCTTACACAAATTGCCTCTCTGTTTTTTTATCAGCATCTTATTTGCGATGACAGGTTTTATTGCATACTAGGCTAATTAACAATGCAATAAGATGCTTCGAATGTCACGTATGATTCAAACTCAAAGAATACAACACACAAGTTTTAATAGAATTTATATTCATAACTAGATAACAATTTAAATAATCGTGCAAGAATCAAATGTTAAAATCATATTAAATCCTCTCTGTGGGGAATCGCAGGCCATGTATACCTACACATATACTTTTAAATTATTTTCAGAAACTATGTACGGTAAAAGGAACAATGAGGTAATGCTTAACAGGTTGTCTCTTAATTCAGGCTATTTATTAGGGAAAATTAAGAGAGTGTACGTTTTTTTAAGTCCCACATCTAAGTCGATCGGTAAGCTAGAATGATTTTTGGATTATCTGGCTTCACGTTACACTGCACGATATATCGTCTGCTTCACTCCGATATTGATACGGGGATGATCAGATTCAAATTTAGCTACTGATAGAGGATTGTAAAAGTTCAGACGATGTTTTTTCTCTAAATGAAATGTAAATTATTTCGAATTTTAAAGAACCGTGGTATAGACAAGTACATCAGAGTTGTTGTGTAACATCATCTCAGAACAATACATTTTTCACATTGATATTGATGCAAAGGAAATGTCATCTAAAAGAGAAGCGGGTCTTACAGAATCTTTTGCATCAAAATTAAAGTCAAATTGAAGAAAAGTTTGATCATCTGATTGCAAGGTAGAAAAGTAATCAGCATTCTTCAGAAAAAAAGTAATCGTTGAAAGTCTTCATTTTTGCTAAGTGGATACTAAATAAACAAAATAATAAATAAAATATTCAAAATAAAGGTGAGGTCACCACGCTCGTTTCTATGGTAAATTTGCCTTTTTGAGGGATAGCATTGATATTAATTTTTTCTTCTTCTTCAAGAGTTTTGTAATTTCTTAATCAAAGTGATAAAAATAATTTATTTTTATTTTACAATGACCAAGAATTAAATCCTATGCGAAATAAGGGAACACATGGTACGTATGTTCATGTTATTGAATTAGAACATTTATGAATATCACCACTGCTATAGATCTAGCATAAACATGATATAGATAATATTTTCACTGTCACTTCAGTGCAACACTATGTCAAGAATATAAAATCGGGTTTAAAACTATGTACAGCCGCACCCCTTCCCTTGAAAGTTTGAAAAATCATTATTATATATGTTATTTTTATATTTATTATTTTTTATTTATATTTATCATTAATATATTTTTATATACCAGAACTTTAAAATCAGCCTTTGTTATTAAAAGAAATATGTTTGGTAGGTAACATGAAAGTTTCTATTCAAATGTAAGAGATACTAGAATACAGTTGTGCGTAAAATTACCAGTCAGCCAATGTTAAAAGGGTTGGGATCTAGAGGGGGTCGAGGAGATCCGGACCCCATCCTGGTATACGCAAAATATCTACTGTTGTTTTAATATGGTTATTTGTCTTTGTGATACAAATTTGACAGCTCCCCTCCTCCAAACGAAAAAAAAATCGAAACCACCAGGGAAGACGTTTTTTGAAACTACGCATTTAATGTTGAATTTGTAAAAATAGAATTATGAACATTTTTTATTTTCTAAAACAGGGTTTGAATAGTAAGAAAGATACAGGGATAGACAAAGGGGAAATTATTCGACAATTAATGAATTATCGGTTATATCTTGTACCTAGTCTGTTTTCGGTACGTGGTCAGGGTGTTGATTAGAGAACGCACTTCTCTTCGTTTTGAGAATTTTTTTTTGCATTGTTAGCGAGCCGGCCTGTGTGACGTATTATACTGGTGACCTATACTGATTTTCAAGAGCCTATTGCGGATCAGATAAATTTCTAGTATTTTTTGAATATGTTGAATAAAATAAATGAAATAAAAAAGTATAAAATATTAACTAGTACAACTGAAATTGTTTGTTATTGTATTTTGTTTTAGACTGAAAAAGTGATAAATGAGGAACTCCGACAATTGTTAGTTTCATAGCATACTTTCGCAACTTCTATAAATCGCACAAAAAAAGACACATAAAAGCAAATCTATCGAAAAAAGGTTATTGATACANNGTTTTCACGAAAAGAGATCAAACAAGTACTCATCGGTATGAGATCAACCTAAATCACTGTGAAGATTGTTGTGTAAATGTCGAATTTAGGTCAGTTCATCCTTGAATGTTACTCAGGAATTGTAGTATTGCATTGTAGTTATTGACATGTTGAAGGAATCAATTGGCACTGCTGCCTACCTATTTATTATATATTGTTGTTGTAGTTAACGACATCTCTTCACACCCCTAACCCACCTACCCCTCAAAAAAGGTAAAATGAAAAGTCTTATTTTAATCACGGAAAAGGTGGATGAAAGTGGGTTTTTAAAAAAATTATTTTAGGGTAAAATTAGTTTTAAAATTATGGCACATTTTCAGGTCCTAGTTGACAATTCTTTCAGAAATTTGTCAAATTCCTGTATTGCATAAGATTTCATGGACGGAAATTTCATATACTACACCCCAGTTTAAGATGAGTGTGTAAATTATGAAGAAAATATCCTGAAAAAC
>JACSZP010001977.1:516-13093 GCA_016161895.1 Pinna nobilis
AAATATTCTTGAGTGGGACATTAAACAACAATACAACAACAACAACTGTCTTATCCAAAGGACAGGGACAGCCAGCGGTAATGTGATACAGTTTTGCCAATGCTCGGCAAGTTATGGCCATAGAGCAGGGAGGGTTCTTTTATGTGTCGACACCTACTGTGACACAGGGCCTTCGTTTATACTGTCTTATCCAAGAGAAAGGGACAACCAACCACAGGTTGGCTCAGATTCAAACCCCTGACCTCTCTATCAGGAGCAAACACACTAAAGACTAGGCCTTTGGGCCCCATATTGTAATATGTGCCCAATTGGTATACTCATATACAAAAAATCAGTAGATTTTTAGATTTATCAGTAGAGATACATGGACAAAGAAGAAACTCCAAATTCTTGTTTGGGTGCCTGGCAAGTTTCAGTGGAACTTTACTATTAAGACCACTCAAGTGACTGGCTAAATCTGGTCTGATTAGTGAGGTGGGCCCCAAAGTACAGTGGAACCTCACTATTAAGGCCACCCAAGTGATTGGCTAAATCTGGTCTGATTAGTGAAGTGGTCTCCTGAGTACAGTGGATCCTCGCTATTAAGACCATCCAAGTGACTGGCTAAAACTGGTCTGATTAGTGAGGTGGTCTCCTAAGTACAGTAGAACCTCGCTATTAAGACCACCCAAGTGACTGGCTAAAACTGGTCTGATTAGAGAGGTGGTCTCCTAAGTACAGTGGAACCTGCTATTAAGACCATCCAAGTGACTGGCTAAAACTGGTCTGATTGGTGAGGTGGTCTCCTAAGTGAGGTTAAAATAGCTTTTAAAAAGTGATAGACTGAATGTTTATGGTCTTTGCTGGTCTGATTAGTGAGGTGGTCTCCTTAGTGAGGAGGTTCCAATATACTTCCACACAGCAAGCTTCCACACCCGCATTCCTACATGTACTAATTCATACATCAATACCAAAGCAAAATGTGCAGATATTTATTAGAATACAAATCGTTATCATTAGTTTTTAACAGTTCAGAAAACAAGACAATCATTTTCATCAAAAGTACAGGATCATTACTGTGTATCACTGTGGAACCCTGTCTTAAGGCCACCTGAGTCGAGAGGCCACCAAAGTCAGGAGGCCACCTGACTCAAGAAGCCACATGAGTCAAGTGGCCACCCAAGTCAGGAGTCAAAAGATTGTCTGAGTCACGAGGCCATCTGAGTTGAGAGAGATCACCAGAGTTGGGAAGCCATCCAAGTCAAGAGGCCACACAATACAGGAGGCCACACGAGTTAAGAAGCCACATGAGTCAAAAGACGCCTTGAATCGGGAGGCCATCTGAGTCAAGATGCCACACAATACAGGAGGCCACATGAGTTAAGAAGCCACATGAGTCAAAAGACCACTTGAGTCGGGAGGCCACTCGAGCCAAGAGGCCACACAAGTCAGGAGGCAACCTCCCATTTACAAATATGAATTAATTCTGCCTTTCCACAGAAAGTATGCCTGACTCTGTTCTAAGTTACTCAAACCTTAATGATGAGGTGACCCCGGTAACCAAACCAAATTGAGTTAGTCTGTCAACTGAATTTGACGGCGAGGTTCCACAGTGCTAACATGTTTCTCATGTTCAGAACAACAATTCATTTTTATTTCTCATTAAACTACTGATAACAGTGAGAAAACACACCAGAACAGCATGACTAGCCATTTGTTCATTTTTAGTGATCATTTCTAAAATGAAGGGCTGAACATGTTTTGATACACGTATTATTATGCACAAAATCATTGTCATTCGAGAACTGATTCCAAAATTTCCATGAAACAATAAAGCCAAAGATAAGCATAAACAAGTGGTTAACAAGAAACTACTAAACGTAGGAAACAAAATAATCCTTCAAAGCACAAGAGTTATCTCCCTTAAGAAGAACAGGTAATTCTTAATATCCCCACATAGCTCCCCAAAACCAATCAAACTTTTAAGTTGGAAAATTCCTCTGAAATATACTAGGCCTTGAATACATGTACAATGCTTGAACAGGGAAGACCTGAATTAGCAGGCAATGTATTATTTACCTGTGAACAAGGGAAGCAACTCTTGTACTATACACATCGACAGAATTCACTTAAAGAGAGATAAATGAAGATATAACATACATGATGAATATGAAAATAAAATACGCTTCAATTCTTAATTCATGAGCTCGGGGTGACAAATGTGTCTATGACTCTTTGCCATCTCACCTAATTCTGGCTAAACAACTGAAATTTTGAAAATCTTGCAGAAAAATTAAACCTAATCAATACAGCAAAGAAACTGATTCATAAAGCACAGAAATATCAGAAACTTGGTTACCCTTTTCTTTGTACTATAAACATGTTTACTATGGGTCAACTTACTGTGGCAGCCATGACCTTGAGCACAAAACAAACAAGAGATATGTGGGCAATCCCCAGGAATTTTATGAGACATATACAAGATGTTCAGGTGAAAAAACAAATCACCTGTGGATATTACATCACACCTATCAGCCTCAATGCATTTAACTCGAAACGAAAAAAAATAAAAATAAATAAAAACACTTTCACGCATGAAGGTCAAATTGAATTTTTTCTTAAAAAAAAACAAAAAAACATTAGATAAAAAAAACCCTATCCGTGCAAATATATCGATCTATTGAGAGATGAATAAAGAGAGTTTTTATGGTCTCCAACATGTAACATGTCACCTATAACCCATAAAGAGCGGCCCATAAAGAGTGGACATGACAATTTGTATAGCGTCCACCTGTTGCCTTACGAGGTCGCATTTGTGAGGACACGAAGAAAAAAGAAAAGAATCCTGCACCCGTTTAGCACTAGATCGCATCTAATTGACCAAATGGTCATTGCTTGCCACCATACGTTGCACGAATTATTGAGACACGTGAAAAAAAAAAAAGTCATGCACCTGTTTAGCACTAGAATGTTTCTTACTGACCAAGGGGTCACATGATGGGTGTAATAATTAAACTTCCGACTGGTCATGTGGTCAAGGAGATCCCACCATGCCAAACAGAAACTTTCTGGAATAAAATCCTGATGCTCCGAGATTTTCAAAATGGTAAATAATTAAAATTTTGCCAGTTATGTACTGTTCTTAATTTATACCTGTACATGTATATACACAAACTGCTGGACGTTTGGTCCAATGGCAAGAAAGGATAAGCGGACCCACCATCTTGTTAACGGATTGGAAAAAAGAAAACATACAAATTAAGCAAATAAAAAAAAATATGGTGAATGCCACAATCAGTGCAATACGTGATCTGCTACAATCTAAACATAAAGGGTCATTTATGAAAATCGATTATAAAGATACCTGTAAATTGTAAATATAATCCAATTCTCTGTAAAATTGTCTACATATTAATACCATGGTAGATACTGTGCAATGGAAATATGTGCTTATTTTCATCTTATTACAACAGAGACAGCACATTCAACCCGTCTTAAATATGCCCAAATCATTATCATTATAGGAATACTGTACATACACGTGTAGAATATATACAGTTAACTTCAAAAATAGGGAAGTCGGGAATAATTTGTTGGTTATAACGTACAAAATCCACGAGTCCCTTGTGTTTACTTTCAATATGTATAAAACCTGAAACAACGAAATACTGATATGACGTACATGTAGTTATTTTATCGGTCCTGAAGCATTAGTTATAAGCGAAGTTGACTGCATCACTTCCATTTTAAATTCCCTTTCTCATCCGAGGGCAAAAATGGTTGAAATTAACCCTTTCAACACCACAGACCCAAATGGACTGGTCTAAAATAAAGGAAAAGAGCATACCATTCTAATACATGGGGTTGAAAGGGTTAAACAGCAGTAATAAATTTGAGGTATGTACTCGAGGTATTCTAGGCTCAATGTTTCTGACGATGCTACCTAAATACTGCATACAGGCAAATTTTGCCCCCGTTTTATTTTCGCCTCTCGCCCTCATCGTCAGTGTGCAAGTTCAAAACGGTAAATTCATTCAACAGAATTATGACGAGACTGGGCGGTTTGAAAATGGGGTGACATTGTCTACAAGTGCATTAGGGCGAAAATAACCCTGTATGCAGTATACATTTAAACCATAGAATAAAATACACAACCAGTCGAGAAATTAATAAAAACCATTCATTACACACATTTATGTTTACAGCTTTTGCTCAGAACGTATCACTAACCATTGGCTGAGGTTGAGTTAAGTGAAATATCAAGGTGTGTATAAGAAAAACAATGTCTCAAAACAGTAATTAAATAATCTGAGTCCTGCTGTCACAACTCCAGGGAGAATCCATCTTGAGGGACCGCTGTCATGATAGACCAAAAAAAAAACCCCCAAAATATGTCATAAGAAACATTTTTATGGCTGACAGAGTTGACTCCCAAATAAACTTCCCCTGTGTGAACAACATTAGTTACACAACCTAACTAGTCCTGAATCTACTGGCACTGGCATGTTCTTTTACTCTTGTTAGTCTTAGCTTTTCAACCCTATATTTCGTAATGCTACCAGTACATATGCAGGCTATGTCCTTTTTTGATTGTCCTGTACCAGTTTATCATGGCCTGTAGGGATGACAGAGTTAACAATACATGTAAAATGTTCCTTGATCTTGTATCATAATGAAAACTGCCATCTAACCTGCCTTGGGGTTCCACTGAATTAAAGGACTACCTGTCTCATGTTACCTAAATGTACGGTTCCCAAATATGGGGTTTACCTGGATATAAACCACCTGAATAGAGGAACCACCTGTCATATGTGACCCTTTTTTCTGTCCTTCCCTTTGATGTTTTCATAAAACAGATTAGACTGTATTAAACTTTTTAACACACATATCAAAATGGACTGGTCTAAGACAATAGAAAAGAACATACCATTCTGATACTTGGGGTCCAAAGGGTTAGGACATCAATTAAGAAGTGTCCATCATTTCATCCCTATAACTGAAATTATCAAACCAATCAACCAAGGAGGAAAAAGGTTATTACCCAAATACACACATGACATGTACACACACTAGCAGTCCTATACACACATCACACTCTTACACACACATCTGTACACATGTACATACAGCTGTGCAGGCATCACTATATGCAATCTTTACTTAAAGTACACTAGTAAATACTCATTTGTTCATCACACTTCAAGCAGCTCAGATATTCTATAGTATTTTCTAGTCATTTGCTTATTTATGCTATACAGTCAAGGCTATGAAGACATATATGATATTATTCCACCCAATGGGTCTCCTTTTCCCAATAAACGGAGAGCAAATCATGGGCTATCTGTATCGATCATTTATTCCGATTTTTTATCCAAAAATAGGCTACTTAACAATTTTGAACATTAAATATAAAACTCAATCTTTATCAAGCTACAGTCAAACACGTTTTGTGCATTACCCAAATGCCAGAATTTTCCGCTGCTGTCCACAAACAATTACTTAACCCTTTCAACACCACAGACCGAAATGGACTGCTCTAAGACAATGAAAAAGAGTATACCATTCTGATACTTGGGGTTGAAAGGGTTAACTAACACTTTTTTGGCCAAGGTAGATAGATTCTCAGGTTTACATACATGTAAAAAATTACTAAAAATTAAACGCCACTGGAAAGAAGACTATAATTTAATGTTTGGTGCAATTTTCAAGAACGATTGTCCCACTTAAGGTTTTGCCACACACTTAATTGCCCCTACAATTGTCTGCATAGTAAATTCAGTTCCATGAGGTAACACAGAGAGTTGAGATCCGCCGGAGAAAATCAAGCAACACAATCACTACGGAATCAATATCACAGTACCGGAGATAATGTTGACTTGTAATGTAATCTTCAAATAAACATATAATGTACGTACATGTACTTATAAAGTAATGAAACGAATGTAGTCTTTCGATATATAGGGCTACTGCTACAGATATGCTTCTCCATTAAAGGTTGGACCAGAACCGCGCTCAGCTCAGGGATGTATCGTTTCTTCTTCCACTGGAACAAATCGCCAATTAGTCCTACTCCTTCTTCTCTCGCTGGACCGGGAGGACAAATAGGCACACTTATCCTGAAGAAGGATGCACTTCTAATGCTGAAGACCTTCTTATGGTATATCATTTAACAAGGTCAATAAGATGGTTTTTTTTTAGTGAAATTAGCAAGAATAATTACTCTCTACACATTGAGAAAAAAATCAACGAACCAAAGAAAAAGTAAGTTAGTAAATGAAGATATGCCCGTTTTGTCGGGAACGCTTAAGTTTTGTAATTTGCTGAATGTCCTAAATGTTTCTTAATATCCTGATGGAGCCAAAGCTTCGGCCTGTTTGTCAATCATAAGAATGAGATTATTCCTAGCTTCTTGGTCATTCTTCACACTACCTGCGAGTAAAATGGTTTTGAGGAGACGTACATACAAAAAATCCTTGTCTTCCTCGGCCTCCACCTCCTTTCGCTTCCCTTTGAACGCGTTGTCGCAACAGTCCACGCAGAGGAATTTATCGGTGCTGAATCGAGCTCCATTGGCAAAGGCGACGTTTCTATCTCCAATCGCACATATCAATTGTTTAAGCTCATTCCAATCGCAATTCATATCGGAGGGATAACTGCAGTATTTCATTCTGTTGTTGTCGTTGACGCCATGTATTACGAAGTTCTTCAGTTTACATCCCACCACTTGTTTCATCTGACCGGCATAAGAATCCCAGGACATTGTGCACCTATACAGAACAGATAAACAGAGAATTACTGAGTATTCCTTACTTGTAATAAAACAAGGCAATAAGTAAACTAATGTATGCCCGGACCCAAGGCTGTATACGGTAAAATCAAGGCAAACTTAAAATTTGAGAATGACCTTGACCTTTGACCTTGGGTCAAGGTAAGTGTGCACTTGTTTGCCATGAGTAACATTTGTGTGAATTATGATCCAGGTCACTCTTTACTAGGTGGAAATATGGGTAATATATGATTTTAAGTCCTAAGTGCAAAATGACCTTGACCTCTGACTATGAGACGGGGTGGGCCGCAAGCCTGAGTCATGGGGATTATATTTTGAAAGTATGACCTAAATTCATGAAAGGGTTTAAGAATATGGCTCCAGAAGAACAGACTCACATACAGATCATGGATGGACAAAGCTCCCCAAAATTTTTCGGGGAGCATAACAACTGGACCAGAAAAACTTGAAGCTTAGCTCAGCTGTTTTCCATCAATTTTGAACTGAGTACACCTAAATTATGTGTTTAAACGCATTTTACTGTTAGCATGTGTATGAACATCATGTATTATTCAAATATCAGTAATAGTTTGTTTTAATCAACTATCAGCAGCCAGAATTATTGAAAGTGTTGAGTATGATACTCAAGATTTGAGTAGGCCTACATGCTCAAATCTTGAGTATGATATTTAAGATTTGAGTACAGGCTCAAATGGAGTTTTGGACCTGATTAATTAAATAATATGGAGAAACACAAACTGATACTGAATTCATATAAATACCTGTACTGAAATGCACTTAACCTGTAATTTGCATATAATAAGTTCACATTTGAGGGAAAACAGTGTAGCGAAGTATTGAGATTGAGCACGTGCTTTCCTGGTGATTTTATGCCAATGTGTCGGAGGCAGTCTTGACTTGTAAGTTTCCCAGTATATTTCAGACTTGAAATGTTAAAGTGCTCAAGAGAATTTTTCAGGGAAAGGTTGGAAGAGCCCTCTCTTCAAAAACCTTTGTGGTAAATCAGTATTTTACTTTTGTGGTGAACGAATACTAAATTTTCAGTATGAATTTACAGAACACTTGCATGCCTTTCAGTTGTAAGATGGTATGGTATGGTGTTATTGTTTAACGTCCCACTCAAGAATATTTCACTCACATGGAGACGTCACCAGGTGCTGGTGAAGGGCTACAAATTTTGCCTATGCTCGACACTGCTGGCCGTAGAGCAGGGAGGGTTCTTTAACGTGCCAACAGCTACTGTGACACGGGACTTTGGTTTTTACGGTCTTATCCGAAAGACAGGGACGGCCAACCGTGGGGTGGCCCTACGCGGCTTGAACTCAGATCTTTCAATTCACAGTCGAACATGCTAACCGCTTGGCCACGGAGGCCCCTTGGTTATAAGAAAGATAAACAAATCGCAAAGCTGAAATTGTACTTCACTGATACAATATGACTACTTTTCTACTTTTATTAGGCCAAAAATAAAAAATTGTTTGTCTGATGTAACCCTACCCAGATTTTCGAAAGTGGGTACATGTAGGTATGTAGGTATTTTTTTTTTCTTAACCCTTTCCAAAAGATGCTTAAATGTGTGATAAAGTGCCATGAACTAAATCATGAACACATGAATGTTAAACTTTTTATATTTGGGATTCACTGAAATGGAAACAGTTTGACAGAAGCAAACTGAGGCAGTTTCTTAAGTGTAAATCGGACAGTTCTGGATTCCAGATTTTTTTCACGATAAAAAAAAAAGAGAATTATCTACAAAATAAAGAGAGAAAAAATTAGGGTAGGTGTTTTTTAAGCGAGTCGGTCGGGTTACATCAAACAAACAATTTTTTATTTTTGACCCAATATAGATGGCTGTGGTACGTTCACTTGGTTAGTTGTATCATACTTAACGTTCCGCTCAAGAATATTTCATTTACATGGAGACGTCACCATGTGGCAGTGAAGGGCAACAAATTTTGCCAATACTCGCACTTATGGCTGCAGAGCAGGGAGGGTTCTTTAACATGCCAACACCTACTGTGACACACAACCTCAGTTTATACACTGTACCATCTCATTCGAGGGGGGGGAGGAGGGGAGGGGGGGTCCAACATGTAAAAAGGAAAATCCTGTTCTGTTAAAACGAGAATTTATAAGCATACGGTAATTGACCATTATTGGTATATATTTTGCCAATTCCAGGGGGGGGGGGTCGGTCCACATACACCCATCCCCGGCCCCCATCTAGATCCACGCATGAGACTGATAGTTTATAAGATCTACTAATCCACAAGAACAATATTTTGTTTCTCAAAAAAAAAAAGAAAAAAAAAATCCAAGAGATGCTTCTACTTTTCAAAATATACGTGTTTTCAATTTATTGAGAAATTAGAGGTTTATAAAGTACCGGTATTTTATGTATTTCATCTGTTTGACTGAAACATTTTCATGAGTGCACTCAATAAATAGGGAACTTGTTAACCGGATTATCGTAATGAGCCGGTGTTTATTCTCACTAGTCATTCGATCTTTGAATAATTTATTTCCGGTTTAAAATCGAGGTAGCGAGACTGAAAATTTAATTGACACCGAGAGTAAACTCTTACCACAAAACACAAAAGTTGAACACATACAAGTGAAATATGAAAACTGTAAGTCTTTTCAAATGTTATGGCCGATGTTTAGATTTTAGAAAGGGGAAATATAACAGTCACAAGGTAAAACTAATTTATGATCACATATGACAGGTGGTCTCTGGGACTTCAATTGATACAATGGTATAATTTACCACATAATGCCCCACAACATTAGTGCAGGACTGTTGTTTCTATAATTAGTGTTGGAATATTGAAAACAAAATATTGAATCCTGTGCTAGTGTCACTACAGTGGGAAGATTTCATAGATCTATATGATCCATCACCATTGTAAACACTAGTCCATCACAAATGTTATGGGGCATCACTCGGTACATATGTACTTGAATTACTTCCATCAAAGTGAATTATACAGGAATAAAACACTTTGGGAAACACAAGTCACACAAGTTCAGGAAGTAAAGCCCTTCAATTAAGTGGATCGCTAAAGAAGTTTAAATTATACCGTCACCCGTAATTGTAACGTGTGATGTCACAATAGGCCATATATATCGGGTATTTACATCCGTAAAATGCATCAGACCTACTACAATGCATTGATCCGTATTTTTTCAGGTAAAGTGTAAATATACCTTAACTTTTCTTTTAGCCAAATTGGTTTGGCAATAAGATTAATTATCAGTAGTTTTCAGCAGGCATTTACAAAATGCACGTAAAAATATTTTATGAATGAAAAGTAAAACGCACACTTCAAGACTTGACACTGGTATTCATTGATATATTTACATTATAAATTTATGCAGTTTAAAAACAAACCCTCATTTACTTTTATGGATACCCGTTATTTAGTGGTTTGATACCTAGTTACAGTGTAACAAAGATGGTATTTTACTATTTTGACTTTTCCTACCCCTTCTTATGAAAAGTCAAAATAGTAAAATACCTTCTTCGTTGCACTGTAACTAGTCTGATACCTTACTACCCAGGCCTATAGGCCTACACGTGTATTCTATAACCATGTTAATTACGTCGTTACCAAACATCGAAGCATTTAAATGGAAAAGTGATTACGCAATAAGTATGTATAAATTTCATTATTTACGCATATTTAGTCAGTTTAAAGGGGTTAAATAGGCACTTTACTTAGAGCAGTTTTAGTTAATCTCTCTTATGATCCTAACTCATTAACTTCTCCTCCTCCCGCTTAGAAGACCTAAACGTTACCAGATCTTATATTTTAAAATGCGTTACGCAGGTTTTGCTTTTGTCGATGTTAAAGTGTTAAGCCAAAGGTCAGTTGGGCGTACTGGTCAATATGTGGTGTAGGCTTAGTAATGGACACGCGCATGGTCACTGACTTCCTCCTATCATTAGTCATAAAAACAACTTGGAAATTCTGAATTTCTTAATAATAAACGGTAATTTTCTGACATCTTGTGAATAAAGCTGATATTTCTTTAAAACCTCCACTATTTGACAAATACAATTCTATCAATGAAAATGAAAGAGGAAATAAATGTAACAAGCTAACACCTTCTCCAGAAAAATCGATCCACATAAAAATGGCTACAGCCGCGCCCACCCCTATAGGGTGAAAACACGCGCACAGCAGCACGAAATGAACAGAGAAAGAAAAACGTGAAACATGCATTACCTTTGTGTGTGTTACTGCCTAGATATTTAGAAGAGATATTATACTCTTATTATAAAGTCCAGCTTCGACTTTCTCAACGGTAGTGGACAGTAATGGCCGCCTTTGTGAATCCGAACCTACAAAGAGAGACTCTGAACTTTCACCCTTCGACGAATATCTCCAGCGCAGATACCAAATATGAACGCTACTATTTAGTCGCTGTGCTTAACCTTGGGGTCAGCCACATCGGAAGTAAGCCGTTAGAAAAATTGTGCGATTTCCGCCGGTCAATTTGAAAAGGAAAACTGACCACACTCTCCGATTATGAATTCCATTACATGTATTTAAATTCTTTGAACAACGTTATATAGAACGCAAACTACACTATACTTAACGGTGGAGTGATTTATCTATTGAGTTGGTCAACTTGTGCCCATATCATGAATAAAAATATCATACAATAAAATATGTAGTCTAAATCTTACTTCAATCACATGATACTTAACATTTTCACCGGCAAAATTTGGCGTCTTCCATAGGCAAATACATGAATGTAAAAAAACAATAAACACATAGATAGTTCCACAAATTTTCGTCCCTGTGATTTCATTTGCAATAAAGTCGGTGACAGTTGCAGCTGTACACGTGGGATACAAATAATGGATCTAGAGGGGCAATGTATATATCAATAATGGTCAATTATGCTTAAATTCTCACTTTAACGGGGTTGTTTTCTTCCTTTTTACAAGTTGGACCCCCCCTCTCTGGAAAATATCGACCCCCTGGAAAAAAGATCCTGGATCCGCGCATGAATAGCCAAGATGTCGAAAATCTGTGGAACATTTTTTTTTTTTCGTGTGTCTATTGTTTTTTTTTTAATTACATGCATTTTCAATCACTGAAAATGAATAAAAACGTAAATTAAATATCGAAGTCTAGGATCCTCTTTAAACCTACTCCGAAAAATCTTAAGTTCTGCTGTTAGATTTTATAAATTATATGTTAATTTGCAACACAACCCCGTCATTTTTTGAGAGTTGAAAAGTTGTAGGCCTACAGCTAAATAATATTTAAGGATTGTTTTGCATTTCTCTTGTTTTATTGGGTCATGAATGCAACGGAGCGTATAAAAAATGCTGTGAAGCACGAAGTGAATAACTTATGATAAAGAAGGGGATTATTTCTTGTTCTTGACAATTGAAAATAACTACTGCAAGTCTATTTGTAATGTTTGTTTTGATCAGCTGATCAATACGTTGACTTGAGATTCGTACAAATGCCGGTTTAATATTAAAAAGTGATCCCCGTTGAAAAATGACCCCAGGGCCAGTTATTAATGTTGAAAAATGACCATGGGTCAATTTTTAATGTTGAAAAATGACCCAGGGTCAATTCTCAACTACTTTTTCCCCAACATTTAGTGTTGAAAATTTACCCACCCGTTAAATTTTGATCACCCATGGGGTCAATTTTCAACGACCTTTTCAATTAATTTCCAACTTTGGAAATCGAGGTTTCTATGAAGTTGGATGGACAAATGGGTAAGTATTACCACCTCCAATCCCCTCCCCTTCAATCTAAGGCCACCGGGAACAGGCGGATC
>JACSZP010001988.1:1755-12841 GCA_016161895.1 Pinna nobilis
TGTGTGTGTGTTTAACAGGAAGGTTTGAATTCTCACCAGTTGTCGGATTCATTTGTAACCTTTGCTAGTATGGATATAGTGTTCCCTGTTTGATATTAAGGATTTATTGTTCCATGTATTATCATCAGTGGCCTGATTTAATTTCACTGCATGTATGTTTGCGTGTTAAGTAGAGGAAATGATTTTGAGGAATTTAGAATTACACATTTCCTAAGTCATTGATCAGAAAACATGTGTAAATGTTCATTTGTACAGCCACACTGTATTTAAACAATACTTGTGCAGTCTGTCAAACTCAAATCTCTTGCGATGTTGTCATTTACACATGATAGTTGATGATACACATTGATTGACTGTTGCTACACATTGATTGATTGACTGTTGATACACATTGATTGACTGTTAGTTGAATGAGTATGATTTTATTTCCTAGATAACACTAAGGGTACAGTATGACTGAAGATAACACAAACTTTTCATTGTGTTTGTCTGACAGAGAAAAAGATTCGCCAGTACAATGTGTAATGCTGAGTGAGTACAACGGGGGCAACGTTGATCTGTAGTTTTTGTTTTGACTGTCAATTGCAACGGGGTAATGTCCATGTCCATCTACGGATGACCTTTTTCAATTCATGTTTATGCCTTTTTGGTTGCTTTGTTTGTATCAACCTCGGCTCCTCGATCTCATTGTTACAGATGTGTCATAACGATTTAGTACAGATAACAAAGACTCGCTGGGGCCTCCGATGCGGAATGGTTAGAGCATTGTGATTTAAATCACTCAGCCTCTCACCTCTTGTCAGAGCGGGTTCGAGCCCCGCTTCAACTTAAGTTGCCAGTTCACTCACTGAAGGCCTATGGTTTCTTCTACGTACATTTGTAACCGGGTTCTCTCCTCCACCAATAAAAACTGGCCGCCACGATATAAATAAAAGATGTCTATGTCTATTATTATACCTTCTGTTACAATCTTGTAATTTGATTGGTTGAGGGCCGTGCGACAATTTTGAATGTCACCCGCTCGTTCTACAAAGGTAAAGAAGCCAGGGTGATATTCCGAAAATTTTCACATGCGCCGACGTTCAAGTGCGCATAGCATACGCCATCATACTTGTGACAATGACGTAGTACGCCAAAACGCTCAGATATGCAAAACAATGTTTGTTGCAGACGAATTTCGAGTAAACAATAGTGTTATTAGGAATGACATAATGGAAAACAAAGTCACAAATAAGACACTCGGTATAATAAAAGAAATATTACATTCATAAGAGGATGATATTGCATATTTTCACCCCTTGGAATACATTGTCAACCTCGGCTTCTCCTCGGTCAACAATGCTTCTTCGGGGTGAAAATATGCAATATTACCCTCTCATGAATATAATATCTATATAGTGTTGGTTCCGGGAAAAATGACAAAAACTTGCGTAAGATCCGCGCATCTGCGCGTGGCGGCCAAACTGAAAATTGACATGAACTTCAAAAATCATTTTCGCTAAAAAACAACAACAACAACAAAACAAAAAAAAAACCACCAAAACATGCAAATCCGAAGGTTTAGGTGTGTTAGTATGGTAATTCAATTGAATTAAATTACATTAATTAATTATTTGTAAGTTTTTGAATTTCATCAATCATGATATTATTATCATCGTTTTAAGTGCATGCGCTGTACTGATTAGATGTGGTATGCCAGTTGTTGTCATTTTTCCCGACTCCCTAGTGTGGCGTGAAACAAAAAAAAAAAATCAAAGACTCGTTCAAAGAACCCGTCTTCATATCACGTGAATCGTTCTCACACCACAGTTACATCACTTTGTTTTCTAATTTCATCATATATGAGCTTTCATCGGCGAAATATTTTACATGCCGATTATATGAGGTTTCATATCTTCTCTTATATAAAGTCAAGTGTTGAAAAGGTATACAGGGGAATCGAACATAGTACCGTGAATAAAAAAAAGAGTATGTACACAATAGTTCTCTTTATGAATTAAATATTTTACATAGACATAGGAATAGTAGACAAAAAGTAAAATGTTTCGTATAATTGCTTTTATACAAAACAAACTGTCAATTATTCAATGTTAAATAATATTAGTCATATTCATATTACTTTTTACCGTACCTTCAATTCCACCAATACCGAAATCAAGGGTTGATGTGGTAGCGGAGAGAGCTATGTCGATTTCACGAGACAGCCAATTCATTGTAGCTAAAGAGCTGAAACGTCATAGCGAATAGATACTACAGTCTCTAAAGATGCTCACCTAGCAAACCTAAAATTAGCTGAAGTTGTTGAATGATTCTGCAGTTATTTGAAGAACTTTTCAAGCAAAGTTGTAATGAGGCTGGTCTTGAAGAATGTATCAGACAAAGTTCTAATGAGGCTGGTCATACTTGTTTCTCACAACAAGTTTCTTTCTTTTTTAAACTTTTGGGGAAAAATAATGTTTTCCCAGTTTTGAAAGGAAGGGTGTCACCTTACGACCAGCTTATTTCTGACAAGGTTTTTGAATTTGTTTTGCATTTCTATGCCTGATTTGCATAATTTGCATATTTTAGAATATAGATGTTAAAAAACTAATGACTGCAATTATACATTCTAGATATGAAGACATTCTGAATTTAATTAAAGAAGTTATAGTCATTTGAAGACGTTTCTAATTTAAGTAACGACGGTCAATTTGGATGGTGGGTGGGAATCTCGGACACAGTTTTAGGAAGGGATCACAAAAGGACTGATCAGACAAAGTTTCAATTTTATCTGGCTTCCTATTGCTGGCAAGTAACAAAACTTCAATGTTCATTGAGCGCCCCGTAATATATATTAAAACCACAACTACCGTTCTACATACCAAATTTGAAGATATACTGACGCAGCTAAGAAGACGGACCTGCTGGTAATAGCTCACTTGGGCCAAAGGTTCAGGTGCGCTAAAAACCAAATGGCCTACGTAACAAAAGGGCTTTAATGTTCAGTGTAAACTTTAGTATACACATAAAGCTAATGCCAATGAACAAAACAAAATCCTACATATATTCATCTTTATCAGAAATATAACCAGGTTTTGCATTTTCTGTAGGAAAAAATCCTGAACTGAATAAAAAAAAGTCCTGAATTTTCCCGAAAACTAGTATCCAAGTATTCAAGACCATCACAAGGCGCAGTGCAGAGTTCAAGAACCGTAATTCTAGCTGCAGGTTTTACAGAGCTATTGCCCTTTGTTAAAAATTAATGTTATTCCTTTGTCCGGAGCACAAAAATTCGTTGGTTTCATATTTTGTTATTTTCCCTGGAAGAAAACTTGCGACGGGCGTATGGTGTGCCTTAGAGAGGCTCTTGTTAGCTGTGATCTAATAGGGGTGTATCGTAATGGGATAGTTCCTTCGTAATACATTTTATGTCTCGACAATCCTATCAAATTATAGTAACTTGAATAAAAAAGTAAGAATGTCTTCAGCACAAATGGATTAAAGATCTAAAATTGAAATATATGATGCGTTGCAACTAAACAAGGTGACAATCCGCCATCAAAATGTATACACGTATTACAAATAAAACGCTGACTTAACAGATGTTACCGATGTTCACCTTGCTAGTTTTGTAGTTTTAAGAATATACTTATTTGGTTTTTAATATTAAATACCGCCTCAGTATTTCAGTCATACGGTGTCTGACAGTTCCTGATGATGGAGTTAAGAAATCTTTCCCAATATATCACTCGGAGAGAACACCAGCTTTTTTAATTATATTGTCAACTTTTCTAACACAATCAGTCTATATTCGTCTCGAATAATTTGATGTTTGACCATCTAACGATTAGTCATGGTGACCCAGAAAGATAATCTGTCATCATCAGCAGGTCCACATCATGACTAGGGAGGTATGGGTCATCTTAATTTTTCCAATTCGTAAACGTTTTCCTTCCCGTTTCTTATCGATGAAATTTCCGGCAAGGCTTGTTTCATGAATTATCTTTCTTCCCAATCTCAGCCTACACACAGTATACCTTTGTGTATCATTTGTTTTTAGATTCATCTTAAGTTGGGTCGGAAAAAACACTTTTACTCATTAGGAAGAGGTATTTTGAGACACTGTATTTAAAAAAGAGGCTTACGGGCCACATCGCTCACCTGAATATTTCACATCACATTCACAGAGTAGCATAAATTTTGGATTTACAATTGAAAGGTATGGACAAAGATTAATCTGCCCTCTTTAAAAAGCAATATACATTCATCGATAAGAAATTAAAAATAACATCTAATTACAACAGGGTTTTTATTAATGCTATCAACCAATATCTAGTATATGTATATATATATATAGTATATGTATTTACTAATATGCAATTATTATACAGACTAAGAAGAATAAAAGCAACCGATAAGACTGAAATGGCAATATATGATACAAGTTTATTTCAAATTTCATCGAAAACAGCCAATGTTGACAATTTGACCAATTAGACTCACTGTTTCCTAAAGAGGACAACCAACCGAATACCATTGAAATTGTAATCCCTTGATATCAATAAATCTTAAAGAAAATTTTTAAAGATAGTTTCCATAGTTAATATTTGAACCCTACTGTGGCTCTATCTTGACCCCGGCAGCAACCTTTTGAACAAACTTTAATCAACACCATATCATGATGCTTCCATATAAATTTGATAATTTGTACTTCTGCTGTTCTTGAGAAGAAGGTTTTTTTTAAAGATATTTTCCTATATCAACCTGTGTTAAACTTTGGGCCCTTATTGCGGCACATCTTGACTCTGGTGGCCAACATTTAAACAAACTAGAATCTACACTTTACATGTATGTTTTCATATTAATTTGATAATTTGTACACTTGTTCTTCAGAAGAACGTTTTACAAAATATTTCCTATATAAGCCTATGTAAAACTTTTAGCACCTATTATTGCCCACCATGCCCCCGACAGCCACCATTTGAACAACTAGAGTGTAACTATACAATTATGCTTCAATATTAGTTTGATAATTTGAACACAAGCTGCTCTTGAGAAGAAGATCTTTGAAAATATTTTCCTATGTAAACATATGTTAACCTTTGACCCCTATTGTGGCCCCATCTTGATCCCGCCAGCCACCATCTGAGCAAAATTCAATCTTAACGCTATCAGGATGCTTCAATATAAGTCTTGTGATTTATGGTCCAGTGGTTCCAGAAAAAAAAGATTTTTAAAGACATCATCAAATTTTTAATGTTTCTAAATTTTGATCGGGGCCTGGTCTTTTATATGAACAAACATAAACTCTTTACCCAAGGATGCTTTTTGCCACGTATTATTGAAATTGGTAAAATATATGAAAAATTTACAGAGACAGACGGACGGAGAAAACGTGATTAGAAAAACTCACTTGAACTTTGGGTTCAGGTGAGCTAAAATATGTGCTAAAGAATCAATGGCAAAGTGTTAGATCTTAGAACTATATGGTAGAACGGTTAGAATCCAAACGGTAATATGACTTGTGCGATAGACTCCGATTTTTTCAATTATCATATTATATCCCTCGATATTTCAGTCATAAGTGCCCTAAGCAATGACACGGTTTGCTCCCCTGTCTTTCGGATGATACAGTGAAAACCGATGCCCCGTGTCATATAAGGTGTTGGCACGTTAATGAACCTTCCCTTGTCCAAGGCCATAAATGCAGAGCATGGGCGAAATTCGCCTCCACCGGCACACGGTGACCTCTCCATATAAGTGAAATATTCTTGAGTGGGGCGTTAAACAACAATACAACATAACTACTTGAGTAGGACTTTAATCAATACCATTTTAAGCAGAGGTACAAATTTTGTGAAATTCTTCATCTGCTTGAATGGTAGCTAGATATGAATGAATTTACGTCGCAATGGGCTTAAAACATTCATTTATCTTTAAGAATGTAAGAAGCAAATAGCCAGCCCAGAGTTCTAAGCCGTTTTTTCTTTCATGAAATATACCGGTCACCATGGTCGCCAAATGATTGTCTAGTAAGTGGATAATGTGTATTTGCGCAAAACTGAAATTTAAATAAGAAATAAATTTTCGTTTAACGATAAAAAAAAACTCGGGTTAGAGACGACCCTGATTTTCATGTAAAGGCCATAATACATTGCTCGTCTATGGCAGTCAATAACGTTTGCATATAATTTTCTAAAGTGGGGCATTATATTACATGTAAATGGAAAGAACCATGAATAACAATTGGTGAATGTAGAAAAAATCTCTTCCTGGCAAGCGGTCATTTGAATATTACTTTCAAAAGAGAAATGAAATAAGGTATACAATTATTCCAAATTTTATTTAAACCCAACTCTAAAAAATACCCATATAATGATCTCTTAAGAGCTTTCTTCATGTCTCATTGAACCTATCTTCACTAAATATTCAAAGTTCAAGTAAGCGAAAAGAACAGTATTTAATATAGATGGAATAATATCAACCATGCCTTTGTGGTGACAAATGCTCCAAATTACTTGCACCGGTCTGAGTATTAAGATTCCAACTGCATAGTATATCAAAATTGCTTGAAAAGTTCCATTTAGATAATAACATTTCTCACATAGTGTATTCTTCTTACCGCTACATCGGTCCACAATACACAGACTTCTATGGGAAAAATCTGAAAATTGGAGAAAAGTACACGCATATAGATGCATACCTATCTCATGAATAAGATTTGTAAACATAGAATACTGGATAAATAGAATCTATCACCACTTTGTACAGAGACAGATAAACCTCACCCGAGTGTCAAAGATTTGCAGTCCACGACGAGGCTTGCTGAGTCATGGATATTGTAAATTTTTGACACGAGGTTGAAATTTATCTGTTTCTGTACAAACTGGTGGTTGATTATTATTCTCTCACCCTAAAAAAATGTATTTCTAAATTGTTAATATATAGGTGCAAAACTGCATTTAAGCGGACGAAATACGTCAATAGAAGGTCAAGACTTACCGGTAGTGACGTCAGGGGTTTCGAGACAAGCACGCGGGTGCGAGATAGAGATATCTCAAAACGGGTATATTGATGGATTTCTTTGTCCGGGGTGAGAGATACAGTGGGCCCAGATGTTATTTTGAAACCCCAGTTCACTTGAAGAGATCATCTGTCCCCCTTCCGTTTCAATATTATCTGCGTTATATTGTAAATTGTTCATGTTTTATCAAATTCCATGGATGAGTTATGTGAATTCAAAAAGAGCAGTCTAACCTGCCTTAGCGACCCACTGAATTAAAGGACTACCTGTCTTAAGTGACCTAAATTAGTGGTAACCAAAATGTTTTTTTTCTATATAAATCACTTGAATTAAGAGACCACCTGTCACATGTGACCCTTTTTGCTCCTTTCCTTGGACGGTCTCTTAAAACAGGTTCGACTACATTTTATCTTGGCTATTCAGTATTTTAACAGTTTTTAGCTCTTGGGGTTATTTTTCATGCGAAACCAAATAAAGAAAATGTCTTGTGTATGATGCATGCTGATATATCATGCAAGTACTTGATTTTCAAGAGTAGGTAAAATAAACTTTGCGCATAGACCAAAGGGTTTATTCCCCGAACGTCTACTCGCAAAAAAACCAATGGAACTATCGCACTCAATTAAGAGGCACGATAAAACTTAAGAAGTCATTTGAGTCTGATCATTTTCCAACTCAAGGAAATACTGAATCTTGATTGGCTAAAATGCTAAAGTTGTGAAAATTAAGTAACTTCTCATTTTTGATGGTTCCCAGCCCAGATAAAATTTTTTTTGAAAGGCACAATTCCAACGAAAATATTTTTTTATGTTAAAATATATGATAGAGAATTATTCAAAGGTTCAACATCAATAACTTTTCCCGTCATATCAAAAATTGTTTATTTGATATCAACACCTGAAAATACACAAAATAAATGTACCTGACCGACTACTATAGAGATTTTTATACGAAAAACAACATTTTTTTTCGAATTACAAAACGTATCAGAAAAGTGTGTATATGGTTTACTTAGAAAGTGATACGCAAGAGAATTGCATTGCTTCGTAAGGTTTTTCCGTTGTATTCTAAATTATTTAAAAAAAGATAAACACAAAATGATATCCTTAGCCCTATAGTAAATATAACACATGAACATGTAAAACGGATCAACAATTAATTATATTTGAACTCCTAGGATGAAACATCCTTATTAGCAAACAAAATGTTTGAAAATATTTGAATCGTAACTTCATGTATTCTATTCTCTAAAAGTTATGGATAGCAAATACAATACAAGAAAAATCGAATTTATTTCTAAATCAAAAATATATTTAGATATATAGAAACATAAATGCCAAGTCTGAGATAAAACAGCAATGATTTCAAAAGTCGTACATGTTATAAAAAGTTTTATTTACATCAAAGGCCGTTTGGGGTTTGGTGATAAGCGGTCGAGAGGTCATGGGTTTCAAACCGCGATATGCTACGATTCGATGCCCCTGTCGAAAGATAAGATAGTAAAATCTGAGGCCCCTTGTCTCAGTAGGTGTCGGTATGTTAAAGAAGCCTCCCTGCTCTACGGCCATAATTGTTGAGCATTGGTCAAATTTGTCGCCCTTCACCGGCACACAGTGACGTCTTCATACGAGTGAAATATTCTGGAGTGGGACGTTAAACAACAGTACAATCAACCAACCAACTTAATACATAGAAAGTATCCTACAAAAAGTTGTTTTTTCCCTGTCAGTAGAAAGAGCGCAACGACTGAAGTAACAAATCACACTGGCACATCAAGTATCAGTTAGCAATTCCTCAATGGGAAATAGTGCCAGGAAAAAACAAAACAAAGGAACTTATCAACTGTATACAGTGTCATGCATTTGTTTTTCAGATTCTTTAGTAGAGAGTTAAACAGAAACATAATTTCGACAAACATTCCTCAATTAACGCCGCCGTCTTAAAAGAAAAAAAAACCCTTTTGAATTGAATTTATGAAAAGAAGATGAATATTCAAAGGGTCTAAGTAGAAGAGATTCTAGAATATAGAAGAAATTCGTCCTTCAAATTCTTAGGTGGAACGTTAAACAAAAACACAATTACGACAAAAGATCCTTATGTTATTGTCTTGACAGAAAATGTAAAGTTGTATGTGAATCGAAATCACGGAACAAAGCTGAAGACTTGTTATTTGAGAATTAAAAATACAGAAGAAAGTATTTTCTTGTTCCGCCTATTATTTTTGTACAGTTAACGAACGTTTTATGGTGTCTACATTTTGCATTATTATAACCATAGTTATGATCAATGTAAACAAGATATACTTACAACGCTCATCGTGTGCCTTTTTAATTCCAAACTTGAAAAACATAATAGTAGTTGGTCCGTAGAAAAGTGTGTATTCCAGGATCAAATAAAAAATATCTATAGAGTCTGAACCACAGACTGTAAATAATACTCTAGCCTGTTCGGTCATTCCAATTGATTTTGATTTACTTGGCTTCTTTTCGGGGACCAGCAGTAGCAAAATGATGACACTTAATGCTGTATTTAGAAAAACAATTATTCTCATTGCTTTACTACTTTCCTTTGAAAAATGCGTTGTTACCGTCGCTGAGAGTAAAGCAGCAAGACAAACTCCATTTGCAATTAAAGTTGCTGGAAAAACATTTGAACATCCGTTTTCGAAATATTTATAAAATACTGACACTGAAACAGTTTTAAAATATCCAAGAATTGACGCACAGTACAGTAGGTGAACCAGTCCTGATATTGTTAATATTGTTAGCAATGTAGAATGGCGACACCTTCTAATCATTAGGAGGAATATCACTACGCATCCTGACCCAATCGAAAAAAACAGCACAGTTGGTTGTAAATAGTCAAATCCATTAACAACAGTTTGTAACAAACTATTTGTTTCCAAGGAAATTTCAGGAAGGGTCCTATTCGGAGCCATTTTGTCCATTTTAACGTATTTTTATGACACCTGAAATATTGACAAAAAATGAATATATACCTTGTTGTCTATCGATCGTGACATGCGCAACGTATGTGTGACGTGTATTTTTATTTGTGCACCTGCGTATTCAACCATCAAGGTTATATGCAACGAATGACAATTTATACACAATTGGCTTGTGTAAATGGGTCATAGAAATACGAGGATAAATATGCATCCGGTTTATGAGTGTTGTTAAGCGCTTTAACTATTTTAGTTAACAATGAATGCAACATTAGTGTGCAATAGTCACAGATGAGTGAGTTTATGAACCTAGCAACTGATACGTGCATTAACAAAATTCAAAACTTTCAACTTGTCGATCTGTCTTTTTCATCTAAAGTACTTTTGGCTACTTTGCATTTATGATATTTTTTTTGGGGGGGGGGTGACTTTATTTTTCTTTTTAGTTTTGGTCCGGAATGTTTTTGTAGAATTTACGTGTACAGTAATAAGAAAAAGTATACACTCAAGCAAACATTTTCTCTGACATTGACAGACATACGTGCACTATACATTTCAGGCAAATGTATCCAATATTTAAATAGAGATAATCAAAAACTAAAACGTGCCTGAATTGCATATCGCATTTGTTGGAGGTAAAACTAACTTTTCCAACAACTTCAAGATTTTCAAATAACACCACTCGATCTAGTGAAAAAATCTAGTGTACATTTCAGGAATGCGTTGTATATAATTTCGATTTGTTCTACCTTGTTTTATTAGCTTACAACTGGATACCGGGTAGCAGAATGTTTTATTCAGTCTCAAAAGACCACTGTAAGTATTGCCCCAGGTTATTATTTGTTTATTTTAATAGACCCCATCACTCATACCGTTTCAGATCTTCAAATAATAAACTTTTTTATCCAGTGAAGACATTAACTACGAATTTATTTTCTGTCAACAGGGACGGGGTAATTTGTCAATCTTACACAAGAAAGTAAATTGGTGCATGCACCAAATGTCGGGCCGAGCAAGAAGACGTTTTCATTTAAACAATGTTTTCATTTTATAAATTCGTATAAAAAGTGTTTTTAATTACTAAAAACATATATATATATATTTATATATATATATATATATATATCGGTCTTGAAGAT
>JACSZP010001989.1:0-21284 GCA_016161895.1 Pinna nobilis
CAAATTGGTCGTCTTTTAACTTCCTGCGGAATTGGTTATAGCTGCTCATAACATCCCAAAAAAAAATGGCATTATGCACAACATGCAAGAATATTTCATTATTGTATACGTCATAGGTATGCCCCCNNGATTTGGCTGTGACGGGCGTATCATGTGCTCGGAGGCACTCTTGTTCTGTTTTGTTTGAGTCATGGACAGTTGAGAAATATTGTTTTCTTCAGAAACTTTTTTATTGCTATTTAGACAGTGAAATTAATCCATCGATCATTTTGTTTTTTGCAGCTGCAGGACATCAAACATGAAGATGCAAATAAGATGGCAGACCACATCCAACAGCTGAAGGTAAATACCTCAATTTTCTTCTGATCCCAAGTGGATCTTATCTTAATTGCTGGTAATCTGTATCCGTATCTGTCACCTTATCAACAGGTGCTTGATTGAGCTGAAAAAAGCAGTATAAAATTCCCTAATTAATATCTTAGTTTACACTAAAAGAATCATTTCCAGGGCTTATGATTATCTTTTCCATGCCCTCAGAAACAAAGTTTTAGGGGCATATAGTTCTTGTTCTGTCTGCCGTGTTTGTCTGTTTGTTGTCAAAAACTGTAACAATGGACATAACTTCTGATTGGTAAGTGATAGGCTTTCATATTTAACATGAGTATTCCTAAAAACAAGATCTTTCTGTTGGTACTGTAATTGTTTACCTTGTGACTGACTTATAAATGACTAATGCTGTGATATTCTTAATAGCTGCTATCTAGAGGCATCAGTGTTTCATAAACACATCTTGTTTCTCCTGTGACCAACAGGACCAGTAGCATTACAAAGATATGGCCCGATATTTAAATCCTTTTCATAGTTATGCAATAAACCAATGAAACAGTGGCCTTTGCCAAAATCTTTGAATTTATGGTATAACTCGTTTAATTTCAGAGGGATTATGAAGATGAATTACAGACAATGGAGAAAGATGTCCAAGAAAAGGCTGCAGCATTAGATGCTCTGTCCAGGAAACATGATGAGAATGTCCGGGAAATTGAGGCCTGTCACAAACAGGAACATCAGAAGGTAATAGATCAGTGGTCTTGCAAGTCATATCTATGATGTGACTGGTACTGTGTTTTGTCTGTCAGCAACCCAGGACTCACACTGTAGTTTTCTCGATAACAATTTTGTTTGTTTGTTAACAACATGAAGTGATCTCTATTTCACAGTCATTGAAGACCAAAAGAATAACATGTATAAAATTGTATTTTAAAAGGTGTAATTAAAGAATGAACACCAGAAAATGAAAGGGGATATGATGTAAAATGTTTGTTTAATAACTTTAACAGTGGGTAGCAAATGTTATGTAAACTAAAATACATATTTCACATACACATGTACTAGGAACTTTTCATTTACTCGGCTGATAAAAACATCAATCACCTAATTTTGGTTGGCTAATTTTTGGTTGACAGTTTCCTGAGTCCTGGGTAAGCCCAGCTGTTTCAGAGATAAAGTGCCATATTCATCTAGACTTTAGTGGTTGAGAACTATTTACATCTATAAAAGATGAACATATATTGCAAAGGCCATACTCTAATACATATAGTGGTATAGAATGTATCATTAGTTCTGACCGAACTCTGTGTCAGTCAGCAGTTCAACAGGATTATGATCTACAATTTCGCAGTGTAAGCATAATTATTGTATCGGTCATCTGATGTTAGTTGATATTTTTCATCATCGGCATTTTATATTTGAGCAAATCTCTGCCCTCAGTCATTAGTCTTTAATATGAAAGCACAAATTTAAGCTTGCTGGGACAAAAGCTCAGGAAGCTAATGCCAATCCCCGGTGTCATTTGCTGGTTGAAGGCAGCATCCAGGCAAATCTCTTACCTTAGGTATATCTGAACTGGGAAGATAGGGCTTTGATATTTCTCATTATGGATTTGTCATGATGAGGGCTTTTATTTGGGACCATGACATCTGACCTAGTGAGCTTGGACTTGGATCTACTTTAAGAAAGTTTTAACCCTATCTATAACGTTCGCCAAGCTTTGTTTTCTACTGAAAACTCCTACTTGTATTGTCTTATATACAATACCTGAAATTTTTATCATGTCAACAATAAACTCTCAAAGATCACTGTTGCCCTGCCAAGTAGTGATCACATCACAATTTTTATCTTTGATAATTCTTGTTTATCGTAGACCATAGAAGACCACCAGAAGGAGATTACAAAGGTACAGGGACAGTACGAGGCTGAAATTGAGCTGCTACAGGGATCCCTAGAGATGCAAAGTCAGAGTCAGAAAGACAATGAAACCCTGAAGAAAGAAATAGATCAACTGAAGAAGGAAATAGATACTCAAAAAGAAGAACTGGAAAAGTCATCCCAGGTAATGATGATTGATAGTCTTGTGTGTGTGTGTGTGTGTGTGTGCTTGTGTGTACCTGCATATTGTTGTGTTGTTAAGAAACACATTCATTACCATGATGACAGATCTTTAACATGTGGACACCTGTAGTGACATGGGAACTGGACTGGCTTATTTGTGTGTCTGTTTTAAGTCAGGCTGACCATCACCTTTCATGTCACTATTCAGAGTCAAGCTTTAGGTCCAACTGTAGTATAATGAGGATAACAGGCTTTCTATTTAAAATATAACAAGTGGAATGGTAGATATCATGATATGATAATTCAATTAATTTGGGATCAAACTACAGATTTATTATCCTCAGTGAACCTCACTGCTCAATGCCCTCAAAGCTGCTCAGTACTAGGCAAAAATTTTGCATTTCTTGCAATATGGCATTTTGTAATTTCTTTGTATTAGTAAAGTGGGACATAAGAATAGACATGTATAACCCATTTAATTGAGAAAAACCATCAAGGAAAAGGCAGAAATAAAACAGGATAATTCTGATGTCATGAAATACATAACTGTTTTAAGCATCAAGGAATTAAGACAGGTTATTTACATGCTAGATTATTTACATGCTCTATTTGATTGACAGGTGCTTGCTAAGTGGGAGAGTAGATGTTCAAGACTAGGATCTGAGTTGACAGCAGAGAGAACAAAGTATCACAAATTAAAGGAAACCCTGGATCGCAAGAAACAGCATGACTCACAAGAGGTACACACTTCAATTTCCTCAGCTTTACCAATAAAAAAAATGTTCATTTATTATTCTATGGGTTTTTGGAATTACATCTCAACAATTTACACTCGCTATTAGTGAAGCGTTAGGTTATCGGATAGGAAAATTTTACTTTTTTTTAAAGTTTTTACTTTAAATAAGTGACCTGTTTGTTTAAGTAATCGCAGCAGATTTGATAATAGCTCACAATTTGAAAAGCAACTTTTGGTACCACCCTTTTAGAGCACTGTGAGCATCCGTGTTAATATGTTACAAGAAGGTTAATTTTATAGCTAGGATAGCCAAACTTGCACATTAGTTGTATGCATAAGTGTGAAGGATTCAGTGCAGCCCATAACTTAATTTTCTGCTTGTGTGGACATTTAAGAAAGCATAAATTAAAAAAAAACCATTGAGGTGAGCTTAGTAATTTTGAATGTATTCATTCTTGTTACATTGACAGGGAGAAATCAGTAAATTGAGGACAGAACTACAGAGTACAACAGATGATAAGAAACAGTTACTGACTACTGTCTCCACACTCCAGGGTCAACTAGCAGAGCTAAGTAAGTCGTACTTATTTTATTTAGATATTCAAAACTAAAAATAGAATTATTTTACTTCTGATAATTTCAATATTGGTTGCATAAAACAAGTTTTCAGAGTTTACCAGGACCCAGTTGCACAATAATTTTATCCATGGTTGAATTTAGCAATGACTTAACTCATGGTTAAATTTGTGGTTATGGTAACTCTGAAATAAAATTCTTATGATATATCATGTAATTTACAACTTTACAATTCTGCAGCATAGTTAAACCATGTAGTTTGCTAACAACAAGCTAAAAAAAATTAACTTGTAGTTAGTGGCCAACTAATACTGGCCGCCATCATATGACTGAAAGATTGTCAAGTGTGGCGTTTGGTAAACCAAATCAAACAAACATATTTTAGGACCATATATAGGTATATTGAGTGCCAAGATATACTCTAGTCAGTGTTTCTGTGATATTTTATCTTCTCGTATTCAATTGTAGGAAAACTTCATTCTGTGTGTGGTGAATCTAACAGTAAAGGCAACACTGGACATAGCAGAGATGAAAAAACTAAAGGATCAGCACCCACAAACAAGAGGAAATCTGTCTCCGGTCAGCACAGTACTGACACCAGTGGACATTTGACCGTGCCACAGTCCTCGTCTTCTGACACCAACAGGACTGGTCCATCTCTAGTGGGTCAGACACATGTTATAGTTAAACCTGAACCAAGAAGAGTTACAGAGAGTGCTTCTGTAAAACCACTAAGTGCCTCAAAGTCCCTGAAACTTGGCCTAAAGAAATCAGCTGAAAAATCAGTAGCTAACAAAGAACTGTGTTCTAGGCCAACTACAAGACTTTCTGCAACGAAACTATTAGAATTGTCAAAGGCAGAAACAATAGCATCAGCAAGCACAGTGACTACTACAGGAGGGTCATCCCTCAAATGTCAAAAATCTTTATTTTCTAGTGAAAGAAGACAATTAGGTCAGTCTAAATCAACTAGTTCAATACTTCACACTGATACAAGATCGAGTACATCCAGGTTAACGGCTGATGTACAGACTTGTGCTTCTGAAAAACAGACTGTATCACCAAGTACTTCATCCTTGTTAAAAACTGTTAGTTCTGCAAAAACAAGCCAGAATCTGTCTCAGAATGAATTTACCAGTTTAGGAAAACCCACAACACGAAGCGCATCTGGTGCGCTCTCCAGATCGGGTGAAAAGCGACAGGCATCATCCTTACAAGATGATATGGTACCAAAAAAGATGAGGAGTTCCAAAGGTAAGTACATTTCCTTTAAACCATATTAAATGTTTCATACTAGCTCAGACAAATGTGATGACTGTGTCTACAGGCCTTTTTCTGTCAATTTGGGAAAGTGCCATTGGCAACTCAATTGGGTATTTAAACATCAACTTGTGTTGAACTGGGAAAGATATTTTACATGCCATATCATGTACTTCCTATACAGCTCTTTATGGAAGTTCTCTTTTAAAAAAAATTAATTTCTGTATCTTTATGCAACGCTGGTAAATTCCATAGAGAATACCATTTCAAGTAGTTGGGAATTTTTTCAGTGAAAATTGGGGAAAATACTTGTATTTTGCATTGGTAATGAAATCCGACCCTGTGAGAACTACAGAAAAAGGCCTGCACTATAATATATATTTTTTCTGTATGATATGATATTAGGCTAAAATTAAAATATCCTTACTCTGCTTAGTCAGTCTATTTATTGTTAAGTTGGGAGGCCTTACTTGGTCAGTTTTCAATCTCTCATACAACTTGACACACAAGACAGGAGTCTGTCATTTTGTAGGAAGTTTTACTTTCATTTTCAAACATATATCTGGATAGAAAAATAGCTTACCAAATGGTACATATAAAATATGCATCTTTTGAATGCTACACACAAGATGTCCTTCACCTTGAGAGCCACTTCTTTTTAGGACAGAAAATTCAAGGTCATGTAAGACATGCTGTGGTGATCAGGAAATTCACTTATGCATTATTGAATCTTTTTATTTCTGGGGATAATACAGCATGGACTGGTGTTTGTTCATTAATCACCATGCCATGCTTCTTCAGTCTTGTGATGGTGGAGATATGTCCATGTCTCTATACATACACATCACAAATATCCATCAGCATCATGTGATGAAAGACTGTTAACAAGTAAGGACTGGGGAGTTATGCAGGGATGAAAATTTTCCTCTGATCAGAGGAATTCCTCCTTTTCTTTGATTTTGCTGCAATGTAAAATCTTTAATTTTACCATTAAGTTCCCAGAAAGGAGCCATTTTCCTCTTTTTTGACTTTAGTAGAATCTCATCCCTGGTTATGCTTTTAAAGTCTGAGATGGCCTCTGTTGCCAAATGATCAGAGCATTGCACTTTAAACCATTTAGTCCCTCGCCTCCAGTCAGCAGGGGTTCAAGCCTCACTCGAACCTAAATTGATTATGTGAGAAAGTTTGCAAGTTTACTTGTGGAAGGCCATTTGTCGTTTCAAAATACATTTGTAACCAGGCTATCTCCTCCACCAATACCGCTTCTAACTTGCCGCCACTATATGACTGAAAGATTATCAAGTGTGATGTAAAGCATAACAATTTTAAAAAAAAAAACCAACACGCTTAACATAGCTATGTCACTTAACATCTATGTAACATGATTTTACTCTACCACAGGGACAATACAAACTGAGTTGATGTGGCTGTGATGACTCTTGTTTTAAGTAGAATTACTCTGTGTGAAAATTCTGAATTTCTTAAATTCACAGCTTTAAGATTTCCTAGCTTTTATAAAATGTCATATATTACCCGGACATGTACATACATGTATGTCATCACCTGTACAATTGTTTACTTTATCATTGCAGATATATTAGAAAAGAAGCCACTTCTTTCCATTACAAACAGTCCGGTGAAAAATCCTGTGGATGTTGATGATCCTACAAAGAAAGTGGGTCAAGCCAAGAGGGCTCTATGTCTGAAAAAGTCACCAGTGGAGCGAAAGCATCTCCGGAAGTTTGACAAACAGACAGAGGAAACACAGGAGGCTGACGGAAAAGACTGTAAAATTCAGTAACGTGAGAATATGTAGGCAACCTGACAGGAAAGACTGTAAAATTCAGTAACATGAGAATGTATAGGAAACTGATGGGGGAAAGACTGTAAAATTCAGTAACTCAAGAATATATAGGCTGGAAATATTATGAAATTCAGTAACACAATATCAGATATTGTACAAACATGTTGTTAAGTTTTCTAAGAAAGTGATCTGAGATTATAAAGGTGGACTTTAAGGCTAGAAATATATAAATTCAATCAAAGAATGAGGTCTCATTTTTAATTTATCACTGTCACAGATACACTGAATATTCTGAACTGATCATCTGCTGTAAAATGATAATTCACTTAAGTTGTGAGCTTAATGATTTCAAGAACTGTTCTTTTGTGACTATTTCTATGTTGTTTTATGGTGATGTGACTGATGTGATATCACTGTGTGGTACATTTTTGTTTTCACTGGCACACAGGCACTGAACCTGATAGTTTTATGCGTGTATGTATACATGTTCAGTTTCTGTGGTGCTTATGAGATGCTGTTTTGTTTGTTTATTGTTATTATAATTTTGTTTGTTCGGTTAATATTTCAATATTTTCTGACTTGTAGTAAATTTCTTGCATGAGAGCAAACGTAATAGTTTACAGATTACTTACAGCATTGTATTGGCATATTTGTACCTCAAGTTTGTAAATGTTATGTATATATAGATCATTAGAGCTTTATTCTCTATCACACTGCATGTACATTAATTACATGGTCAAAGTGCATGGTCATGCATTGCCAACATTCATGTGATTGGCAGGTGCTTCATCCTTATTTTTTCTCTTTCCTTTCTTCTCTTCTTTTCACATGCCTAAGGGTTGATGATCACAACTCTCATAGCAAGAGAGATGACCATGATCAGCAGTGTAATTATATCAACTAGTACTAACTAACTAATGAACTAGGATGTCACATGTCCTTACAAAACAAAAGATTCCCTATCAGACAAAATGAGACTGTATCCTCAGACAGTACATCAGCTTTGTTCCAAAGTATTTCCTAATACATGTAGTTACATTTTCATGTGCTAAATTTTATGTATCATGGGTTTCAATCATAATTGGCATGAGCAGTTATCAGAATCTTTTGGCAAACTGTATCCACTTGTATATTGTATATGTATGTACATTGTATATTAAACTTTATCGCCTTTATCAGATTTTATTGTTGGAATGCAGTTTTACTCTAAATACAGTAAAGAAGGTAATATCATTGACCATTGTTGTTTTTTATATTTCATTTCTGCATTCTTCATATCTCAGTTTTATTTTTCCTTGAGTAATTAACCAGTTCAAAAGAACTGCTGTACCTCCTCAGAAGGCTGCTTGCCTTTACATTCTGAAGTCGGGGGCCTCCGTGGCTGAGTGGTCAGCATGTTCGACTTCGAATCAAAGGGTCTGGAGTTCGATTCCTGCAGCGCCACTCTACGGTTGACCGTCCCTGTCTTTCGGATGAGACAGTAAAAACTAAGGTCCAGTGTCACAGTAGTTTTGGCACACTAAAGAACCCTCTCTGCTCTTTGGCCGGCAGTGGTGAGCATAGGCAAAATTTGTCATCCTTCACCAGCACACAGTGACGTCTCCATATAAGTGAAATATTCTTGAGCGGGACGTTAAGCAACAATACAATACATTGTGAAGTCATGAGTTTTAGCCTTGGTGGGGATGATTGGGTTTTCCTGTCCTTTATTTCAGACAATACAAACTGAGGACCCTTGTCACTGTATACCCTGACATTGACATGTTACAGAACACTCACTGCTGGATACAGTGGCCGTAAGTGATAAGCTTAGGAAATATGCTATAGGCCTACATCAACACTCAATGAAGTCTCCACATAAATGAAAGATTCTTGTGTGGCAAGTTGAACAACACTACACCACTCTGTCTCAATTACAAGTTTGACAGTCTTTCATTTGCAAAGTAGTGAAAGTTTAAATAGTCTGACTCTAAGCACAAAATTTTCTCTAAACTGGAAGATGTCAGCTCAACAAAATGGATTTACATTTCATTGTTAATGTAAATATAGTATAATGCATATATCCGAATTATTTTGTTTGAAATATAATTTTGTGTAACACTTCCTAACAAATCATTGCATATTGAAAAATACTACAATATATTCACCCGAAATTTTCGAAGAAAACTGTCTTTCCCTAGCAAATCTTTCAAGAATTGATCACCCTTATGGAGATGCTACCATGTGCCAGTGAAGGGCAACAAATTTTACCTATGCTTCGCACCTATGGTCATTGAGCATGGTGGGTTCTTTAATGTGCTGACATCTATTGTGGCCGGGGACCTCAGTTTTTACTATCTCATTCTAAAGACAGGGACAGGTAACAGCAGTGTGGCTTGGATTTGAATCCACGACTACATGATCAGAACGTGAACATGCCAACTACTAGGCCACGGAAGACACTAAACCATAGATGAGAACATTCATAATCCAGACTTTATATTGTCTTATCTATACTAGGCCACAGAAGACACTAAACCATAGATGAGAACATTCATAATCCAGACTTTATATTGTCTTATCTATAGAATATGAAATGAGTCTTGGCAGGACTGATTTACAAACATTTGAGGTTTACCAGGTCAAAAGCAAGTAGCTTTTAGTATAAAAGAGAACAATTCATATCTACATATTTATGATTTTACTTTCAAATATAAATTTTTCATTTTGAGACATATTACGTGAAAATACATAACAATGCAAAATAAGATATACATGTGTTTAAAATCATTACATATGCTCTGCATACATCATACAAGTTGTAAAATCAACAACTCCACGACTGTTCCATTTTTATAGAGGGTAAAGGGTACAGATGTCTTTATTTTGGCCCCTGCAAATTTGTAAAAAAAAATATTAAGCTACTCGGAGTGCAAATAGTAATATCATTTTTTGTAATTTCAGGAAATTGAAAAATTGTTCCCTTTGATAAATACAGATTTGTTTTCAATGTGCATTGAATATTTCTTCTCTTGAGTCTCAAGGACTGTGCTTGGTTGTAATTTTTCCAGTTCTGGGGATTAGACAGTAAAAACCAGATTCTTTTTCACAGTAGGTGTTAGCCATTGAAGATCAGTCATTGCTTAATGGCCCAAACTGCCAAGAAAAGGCTAAAATGTGAAGCTTTTCAGAGGCATCTCCATCTGTGTGACAGATTCTTAAGGATGTTACACAACAGCCATTATTTTTAATCACCATTTTGCAACAATATCCTATGGTTCTAAAGTGAGACTTCATAACAGAATGCCTGTGAACATATTTTTTTTTCTCAAGAAAATAAATTTTCCACTTCCGTACTTATAAACTTCTTCATTAAATAATCAAATCCTGGTCACTACTATATAAAGATGGAACAAGCATCGTAGATGAAAAAAATATATGAATCTATAGTACAAAAGTGAAATACCCTTTGGAAGGACCTAGGAGGCCTGTTTGCAAAATAGAGGAAGGCTGTTAGCAGCTAAGATTTTCTATGATGGCACAAATCATTTCAATAGAAAATAAACAATTGTTTTTCATTTGTTTGATAAATCAGAACCTTGACATCCCTGTGTATATTATAACCCTTTTCTCACAATTTTGAGGTTTTAACCAAAATAAATTGTAATCTGAAAGTGGACAACAGTCTTAGTCAAGAAATATGGTTCAGCAAAGAAACAAATCCTGGATATTTTACATCCATGCCAGACAGACTTACTTGATACAAGCCACCAGTTATAAGAAGAAAAATTTTAGACAGAGTATATGTACAGTTATTCTGCAAGTCAAGGATACTGTAATCAAAATATATGTGAACAAAAACTATGTTGATTATTCAAAATGGTGCAGAGTTTTAGGTTTACACTTTGCCTCAAGTAAGACAGTAAAATCCCCTCAAACTGTCTATTATTCAAATACACTAAGTAAGAGTTTAAATTCATTGCCTCATAAACAAAGTCATTGACCCGTATCAATGGTACAGCATGTGTAGACTTTGATTTTGTCTAAAATGAACAGATCTGGCTCAAGTGACAGAGTTCAGAAAATGTTAGACCTGCGTTGTTTGTGTGTCCGGCTTATTGCACTTCAATAAACTTGCATTAGATGGTAAAATTGAAAACAATCATCTGAGGTACCTTGTTACCATGACGATTAAAAACCAAACAAATGAGGCACACAATACAAGGACAATCTCCCAAAAGGGGCACAATTACATATAGTTTAGTTCAGATAAAACATACTGCACATTTAGAGAAGGAAATTTCTCTGCTAGCAGCTGCAATTATTTGTAGCCATACATTTAATGTAATTATTGTTGAAATATGAACCCTATCAATTATGAGTCCCCTTCCTATACTGGTCCCTAATGGAACTCTTCATGTACCAAGTGGTATCCCATAACATGTGTGTGTGGGACTATTGTTTCTATTAGTGATGGAATAATGTTAGAACATGACATACCGTACTAACGTTATTACAGTGGGAAGATTACATAGTTATATTCCTTCACCATTGGAGATACTAGTCTCATACAAATGTTATGGGGTATCCCATGGTACATGAAATGGTCTCAGTGGGGACTGCAATAGAAACAAACTTTGCATTTCTAAGTTTGTACTTTAGTCAATGATGATTTTAACCGTAGTCTATTGCCTTAAAGAAAAATATACATGGCAATGACACCATAAAAGTCAGACCGGCTAAAGACTATATCAAAGTTGCAGCCATAAATATACATGTATATTAAAATGATTACTTCTACAATTTGTTTTTGACTGTAACCCATGATTTAAAAATGTTGCAATGGCAACAAAGTGTAAAGTGAAATATGAAGGCATAAAGAGTAGTATTAATGACAGTTTTATGTTGGTCATAGACTTCAATGATCAGACTTGCTGTAGTTTACATTTTCCAAGAGTACTAAACCTTGTACTTCTATTTTATGGATAATGATAGACCAAGATAGTTGCCGATATTTTCAAAAATATCTCTTAGTCGAAACTTGATAAATGCATTTGAAAAAAAATATGTATATGCTACAATAACTTGTCATATAATACACAATATGTACAAATTATATAAAGAGATTCATGTAATATTATAACACTATGTGCTAGCTATATAACTATATTACACAGTCACTACTTGGTATTTTGGCTCTAGTGGAATTTCAAAGGTCATTTGTGATATCCTTCAGTTCAGAGGCACTAATCTTTTATAACCTGTTTAGAACTACATTAACAAGCTTTGCAACAGTTTCATCAACAACCTTAATCAAGTTTTAAAAATGGAAATATTTTAGCTGCTACATGTAGGTATCATATCAATAGTATTCCGTACATTCAAAAAAAGAGAGATTTGGGCCAGATATTTCATTGCTAGCTTTGATTTGTAAGTGCTTGGTTGGTTAGACACATGACAAAAATTATGAGAGAAACTAAGATGGTGTATGCATCATATAACCAGAAATTCTGTAAAGTTGACTACTTTAGTGTATGTATTGTCTGTCCTGCTTGTACATATACTTTAAAACATAATTGAATTGGCATAGTCTTTTCAAAATCTTAACATGTTAACCTATCATTTACATCAACAAGTATGTTCTTGTTCTTAGTTGTCTTGTTGACTTTTGTTCTAAGTCTTAACAAAAGTAGAGGGTACATCACTCTCTGATGTAGAAATATCTTAGACAATTGTCACTACAATAACCACATTTGCATATCAAAATTGTGTTACATGTATATTTAAAATTCAAGGGGAAATAATTCACACCAATGTGGATTAACTTTATTACTAATGATCAATTCTTCTTAATTCCTATCTTTGATACATAAGAAAGTATCACATTCCAACTTTATCTGTAACATAATTCATTCATTTCACAATACCCTTTAAGACGTGTGTATTTTGTGAATGAGAGGAAGTAATATTAGAAGCACAAACATTTGTACATGTGGACATCAGTTCTAATACTGTATACAGGGTTATTTTCGCCCCGTGTTATTTTCGCCCTAATGCAATTGCAAACAGTTTCACCCTGTTGTAAATTCGCACATTTTGTCATAATTCTATTTAATGAATTTACCATTTTTATTTCACCCAGTTTTGAATTCGCCCACTGACCATGGGGGCGAAAGGGGCGAAAATAAAACGGGGGCAAAAATTTCTCTGTAAACAGTATTCAATACCAGAGATAGGAATTAGATATGATCTAAAGTAGAAGTTCCATTTCTGATAAAAAAGCACAGCCCATCTTACAAGTTAAAGGCCTTGATCTTTGTAGAAATCCCCCCTCAACTTGTACTCAATCTATGATCAGTAATAACAAACACCAGTCATATTCCACGTCCCAGGAACAAACAACGAATAGGCATGGCTAATACATAGTACATAAGAGATATAACTGAACCAAAATACATCCAGGCAGTAAGCAGACTAGTTGAAAGACCAAGCAAATCATCTGACCACTAGTATACAATGAATGTTTTCCTGAACACTAAGAAGCGATTGCACTACAGTACGGTAGCATGTCAAAATCAACAAGTTCTATCAAAGCATATAAAGCGATGGGTCATAGTTTTAAAAAAAAATCAGCAAAATCTGTCAAAGCATATAAAGCAATGGGTCATAATTCAAATTAAAAAAAAATGTCCTATCAAAGCACATTAAGAAATGGGTCATAGTTCAAATGGTCAAAATAGCATTTCCTACTAAAGTTTATAAAGCAGCAGGTCATGCTTTAAATTTCAAAATCAACAAGTCCCATCAAAGCATATAAAGCAATGGGCCATAGTTCAAATGGCAAAGCAGACAGACAGGAAATGATAAACCAACACAAAAACATACAAGCAAAGAACTCGATATCAGTAGACATGTGTGCAAATATTAAAGCCAAAAGTACTGTGCTGTTCTAACAATAATTTACAAATCAATATTTCTGCAAAGTTTTTTTTTATTTCTTAATAAAGTAAACTACTTAACTTCACTTACAATACATTTATAATGTTTCTCTCTCAGCCACTTCAAAAGTGCAACAAGTACATCTTAACATTTATATCCCTATGTTTAACACTCTTGCCAAGATTATCAAAGCATGAGTCTGATTATGCTACTAACTTCCTTGATCTATTTCAGTTTATCATTTACAATAAAATGTTAACCATAAGGGTATGTGTGTACGCCAAATCTTTTAATTACTAATTGGATAATTGACATTTATCATATTTAAGAACAGTAAAAATTCAGATGAATTCCGATCTACAGAACTAAAATTTACATGTGAAAAGATTGCTACAAAAGTGGACAAAACTATTCAGTAATGTAGTAATGTTTCTTCTGAAAAATATAAGTGCAAAGCAAAAAATAGTTTCTAAAATACGTATTGGCCTGTTTTGTCTTTCAAAACATGTTTAAACCCACCCCTTTTTCCCCTTTAACCAAGGGAGGCAACTTCTAATGAACAGCATATGGAAAGACCTGCCCAGTTTATAATGACAGAGATACACAAATATTTCAGACAGATTTTTAACAACAATAATTCAGACCCTGCTCATCACTTTATAGTCAAAATCAGCTAGCTGTACTTCACAAAATAAAGGTGTGCTAATCAGCAGTGAATGTGTAAAAGAGAAATCATTGGCTAAAAATATTTGACAGGTCTCAAGCAAAAGTTGATTTTGAGATATTTTCTTATCCAAGTAGTATTCTTGATGTAGAAATAAAGTTTTATTGGTATCTATACAACACTAATTTGTATGGAGCTAAATTATACTTATCTGAATATTATGAAGGAGTTCAATTGTTTAATAAGACACATGAAACTCTGGTGAATTAGAAAGATATGGTTTCTTATTACTTATTCTACTTTTTCATGTTGTCTACAAAAATGATTTATTCCTAAACATATAAAAAGACGAAAAAGCCCCAAATTTTTATACAAGAAAAAATGGGGAATAAATGTGGAATTCCTTGGACATACATCCTGTCATAATAAATTGAGTTCATGATAAAATTCACATAAGACATATAATGAAATTTCATGTTTATTCCAACTATGGGAATCAACCAAACTCTCAGAGTTTTTCCTACACACCATACATACATATCAAAAGGACCTTCTCAGTAATAAAGTGAGTCATATACACAACATATGGACTTAACTAGAGTCTATGTTTTTCAATCATTACTTAAGTATGCTTGCTGATGGCTAGGTTTGCTACTTTTATGTTAGCAGGTGTCTACTTTTACCATCTATAACGCTTTGTATGAAGCACACATATGCATAAAGTGGCCATCTAGAAGCTTTATATAGGACTTCATCTAAATTTAGCTATGTTGAATTATTACAGAGAAAACCTAAATACAGAGAATCATGATTAATGCCCAACTTGAAAGCAGAACCATGACTCGTGTTAAAATTTAACAGACTCATAAAATATCAACTTGACATTGAGGTACTTGTTAACAGCCATATTATACATCAGAAAAAAAAGTTCAGCATCCATAATTGATTTGTACAATAACTAGTGTTTATGATTAGCCAGTAAAAGTTACAGTGATTACACATGAAAATATACAATGTTTACAAGTGAGAATATACAATGATTACCGGTGAAAATATACAATGTGTACAGGTGAAAATATACAATGTTTACTTTTGATCAACACTATGTAAGTTGTAGATCTGTACTATTCGAGTGATGTGATTTATTTACAAAACATAATTTAACATCTATCAAAAGACGAATCCTGTACAATTCAAAACAAAAATATTTACTAAAACCTGGAAACAACAAATCTCTTGCCTTGAAATCACAAAATGATTGCTAGAATTAAACTGGATACATTATCAACAACTCTGTGTACCAGTAACAGGGAGATGGGTGACATTCAATCTGATTAAAATTGTATCTTCAGCGTCCTTATCTATGGCATAATGAAAAACAAACAGAGAGGTCAAACTCTAAACCTCTTTGGGTAATTTCTTATGTACATTATACACTCACTTTCATGACTGAATTATATTGTTGTTTAACGTCCCACTCAAGAATCTTTCTTTTATATAGAGCATTAGCGTGTGCAAGTGCAATTTTGCTTACGCTTGGCACTTAGGGCTGTACAGCAGGAAGGGTTCTTTAACATGCCGACACCTACTGTGATATGGGACCTCAGTTTTTACTGTTTCATCCACGACTCAGTTGTACCTTCAATTTCTGCTGTGCACAATATGATAGTAAAAGGATTTGATGTCTCAGTCAGGTTTCATTTTTCAACATAGAAAAGGAGCACACTGAAGATCAAACTTTAATTTGATTGGTCAACATCACACAAGGGCCACAATGAAGATCAAACTTTAATTTGATTGGTCAGCATTTATGATGACAGGAGAATTGAAGCAAGTTCTACTTCTAAGGATTATTGACTGGCCATTGGTAAGAGCATTACTATATTTTTATCTGCCAAAGTGACAAGTTATATGAGAGAAAACCAACTTGTTTCTCTTGTGCAAACATTTAACATGATGGCATGGTGACTAACCATAGACTAAGGGCAATAATTTGGTAAATTGTGAAAGGTACTATGGATGCTGTACAACAGGTCCAGTAAAGAATAAGGGGCTGGTATTAGTTCCCTGCTATTGATATGCAACAAATCATAATAACTGAGTGGAAAATTTCAGTTCATACTATATATATTTAGAATAACCATATGTAATTATATAAATATATAAAATGTATATGTTTTGTGTATCTACATATATCAGGGTTCATACTTTAGCCATATGTCAATACTTGTTTATTTGATACAGTACTGGTATTGAAAAATATCTAAACATTAAGCCAGATATTGAAAATGAAGTCTCCGACAAAAATAACCCCTTCCCCCTAAAAAAAATCAAATTAGATAATAAAAATCAAATTAGACAATGTGATAGAATCTGTATATTACTATAATTATATATCAGACATGACACATTTTCAGAAGACAAGGATTGGGTATGATGCATTTTATTTTTTTCTCCTTAAGAAAAATAACTGTGAAACTGGGCTGTAATATTGAACTTAGCAGATTTTTTGTAGGAAAAGAACACCAAGTGATTGGACAATTTAGCAGGTGAGCCCTGATCATATGTTGATATACATAAACATCTACAACATTACTAAAAGTATTCCATAACCCTGTTACTCAGAACTAGTTAGAATAAAAAATCTAGCAATATAAATATGAACTTAAAACATGTGTATACATCAATACAACAAGTCGTTGTCTACTTCTGAGAAGAACATATTGGGGGTGTGTCTCAGGAGGGGTTGTGTACTATCATTACTCTGGCCGTCCACATCAATGTCCAGTAGTGTCTTATGATGCTGTATGTGAGGAGGGGTGTGTCCAGGAGACAGACTTGACCGAGTTGAGTAATATGGGGTATCTACATTAGCATCATTTTTGTCCCCCCAGGACTGAGGGTTTTCCCTGAAGTCCTTTTTACCACCTGGAGTTTGATTCGGTAGTGGTGGTGGATACCTAGGTCTATTTCTTGGCCCCACATCTAGCGTATTTGGCCTTTCTGCATGTGTAACACCGTTCTGGTTGTTGAACTTCCTCCGTGGGGGAATGGGTGGCGGGGGATCAGAGTCCTCCTGTTGACGAGAATGATAGTCCTGTTTTTGTTCATGTCTTGTATTTGATGTCTGGCTCTGTAGTTTGTCCATCCATAACCCTGACCTGGTACTTAATCCATCACTTACTGCACTAGCAGGTCTGTTTGGTGCTTCATTTTGATGCAGTTGGCTCCTGGAGTCATATTCAGAATTTGAGGTATTTGAAGGTGATCGTTTGTGAGTGCTATATGGTTTGTAGTCTCTTAAGTCATTTGATTTAACATCATCTTCAAACGTAACAGAATGTCTTTGGGTAGTTCTAGACGTGCGTGGAGTTTCATAATTGCTACTATCGGATGACTGCCGTTGAAGTGATGCATGATTTGGTGAGAAAGAAACATTTGTACTGGTATCACTACTGTCGTAATATGATCGTCGTTTGACTGTAGATTGTGAGGCTAGAGTACTTGTAGATTGAAAAGCAGAAGGGGTGAAGGAATATTGATCACTCTCCATAAATCGAATTGGCACATCGTCAGTATTAATGCTAGGTCGCTGTCGTACCTGATATCCATGATAGGTATTATGGAGATAACCAGACGGGGAATTAAATCGATATTGCATGCTATCGTCCGATTCTATAAAGGAATCTCTGACTGCAGCATTGTAAGCGTCACGCCTATTTCCAATATATGAATCTCCTTTCTTCCTGCGAGTCACTTTACTGTCTTCTTTTGAACTTTGTAAGTATGAAGGACACAGCGCTCTAATATCACAACCAGTCAGCAAACCTACTACCATTGTTGTTATATTAAACAAAGCTAGTTCTGTCTTGTTTTCTGACTTTTTCTTTTCATAGTTCCTGATTGATGCTAAATCACCATTATTATTATATGGAATGCTTCTACTTCTTACATCACTGAGATCTGCTGGCCAGTCATCTTCATCGCCATCTGAAATAAGGCATAAAACCAACATTAAGCGATCAAAAACATCAGCTGATCATAAACAATGTACAAGTTCAACATCAGCTGATCATAAACAGTGTACAAGCTGAACATCAGCTGATCATAAACAGTGTACGAATTCAATATCAGCTGATCGTAAACATGAAAAAGTTCAACATCAGCTGATCATAGTGTACAAATTCAACATCAATATCAGCTGATTGTAAACATGTACGAGTTAAACATCAGCTGATCATAAACAGTGTACGAGTTCAACATCAGCTTATCGTAAACATGCACGAGTTCAACATCAGCTGATCACAGTGTGAAAGTTCAACATCAGCTGATCGTAAACGTGTAAGAGTTCAACATCAGCTGATCATAAACAGTGTATGAGTTCAATATCGACTGATCGTAAATAGTGTATAAGTTCAACAACATCCAATCTAAAACAGAGCAAAATATGGCAGTACAGTAATTCTTTGACCTATTCATGGTAGAAAACAAGAAAAATCGGAGAATTGTGTATTTAACATCTCCATCCTCCACTACCAAAACCATTTTGAAAAATAGGTTAAACTCTGAGGTCACAAGGTCAAATGTCATAGCACCAAATGAAAGTTCTGGTTACAAGGAAGTCAAATGTGAAATATAGAGTCCCCTATCTCTCATAATTCAAAATGCATTTAAACAATGAACTACACCTGAAAAATAACATCATGAAGAGATATGAAATTCTCCATGTTCCTGCTTGTATAATTTGACCAATTTTCAGAATGACCTTCACCTTTGTTGAAAAGTCACTTGTCCATTGTGTGTTTGTGTGGTATATGATTATCCTCTTGACAAATCTCTGAAATACATGCCTTTTTTGATATTTTAAGTTTAAATCATGACCATGACCATCATGACTATGACCATTCAGAAACTACCTTGAGTTGTTGTTGCGTTGTTGTTTAAAGTCCCACTAAAGAATATTCCACTCATATGGAGACGTCACCACGTGCAGGTGAAGGGTGACAAATTTTGCTTACGCTCAGCACTGCTGGCCGTAGAGCAGGGAGGGTTCTTTAACATGTGACACGTTTTTACTGTGACACAGGACCTCAGGTTTTACTGTCTCATCTGAAAGACAGGGACGGCCAACCGCAGAGTGGCGCTGCGGGAATCAAACCCCGGGCCTTTCGATTCGAAGTTGAACATGCTTACCACTCGACCATGGAGGCCCCCACTACCTTGAGTAACCTTGTACAAAAGCCCACATCCTGAAATGTTATTGTAAGAAGTATGATGATTGATGATAGATATGGGCTTGGATGGATAGAGTAAAGACAGAAAACTTTTAAGGAACATAAATATTCATGCCTATCTTACAACTAAATTATTTTTTTCACATAAACCCTTTAGAGTATCATCAGTTTCTTACATATTGACTGAAGAGCTCCTAAATTGGAATGTCCACCCAGATTCTTAAGAGATCTTTCTAAATTTGGAGCGCTTTTTGACCAACGTCCATCAGCAAAAATGACAGAGGTTCTTTGATGCCGCTCTTTCTGCACTGAACTTGGTCCCCATGTTCGACCTTTGACCCCACCTACTGGATCTGAAAAATAAAGTCAATAAATTAATAACAAGTGTGTACATTACTTTAGTGTTCATAGAGCACTTAATCTTTCTACTTGACCTAAACCATGGAATTTATTTCAAATAATCAATTTCTTATTTTTGTTGTCTCATACATGGCCTTTATGACAGTTATGACTTTTTTCCACTGAGTGCTTAGACAAACAAAGCTTATCGAAGAAAGCCAGGTTTGAAAGATGCTTCAAATTAAGCACACAACAACGTAACATGATGTAATCATGGTGGACTGTGCTAGCACTGTTAAAGTTACGTCATTGAATGATTTAGATAAAGAAGCAGCTGCCCTGAAAGTGTTTTTTTCAGGGCTTAACAAAACTTCTTTCATATAAGTGCCTAAGACAGCTTTGTGCTCTAAACACACCGAGTTATCTGACAATGAAAGATAACACATAAACTTATGAATAATATGTAATAAACAAAATACTTACATAGAATACTAACAAATGGTAATGAATAGTCAACATCTGTAAAAGGATCATTCAATAAAGCAAGAAACATTATGCATTTATACTTGCTAAAATCAAGTAAGCAGTTTATAAGACAACTTACATGCTATAGCCCGTAATCTTGCTGTTGAATAGTTTGGCGACTGTGGAGGACTATCTGGACTTGATGGATTATGGTTTTGTATTGGTGGATCATTGATCACTGTAATGTTGTGTCGAAAATCTGAAGAATAAAAGTAAAACTCAAATATAAATCATAAAACAAATGTTTTTGTAAAACTGATCTCTCCTTGTTATCCATCATCTTTTATACACAATGTCAATCATCTAGATCAAGCTGCCAAGATTAAAATTGTAAATACCAAATAAATATTTTGTCTTAAGGAGTACACATGTGCAATTCCTCTCACTTACCATTCCAAAGATAAAGCCAAAATTTCAGTTTTTAAAAATATATCAATAAGGTAGGGCAAGGCCAAAGGTTAAAATAATTTGATAACAAATGCAAGGTCCTGTCATAAGTAATACACAAGCCCAATAACATACCATTCAAAAATATGATCCAGGACAGTCTTATTGAAGAATGTTAAACATAAAGTTCAAGGTCATAAGGTCAAATCATGTTTATGTTCCACAAACTAACAGATCAAGAACTATAGGCCAATGAATCTTCATTTGAAGATGCTGGAAAATATCTAGGGGATGTTCACGTAATACCGGACAGTTTTCACAAAGCTGACTTTACGAGTGAGATACCGAAATCCTCATTGGTCAGGCTTAAGGTTACAAGGTCGTACTCCTATCAAACTCTATTTCTAGACACAATACAATAGTGGTTTTGATTGGCTAACTTGGGAAAATACC